>JAAXYX010003130.1:3543-15253 GCA_036851915.1 Ptenothrix huangshanensis | reverse complement strand
GTTGTTAGTTCCTTCTTGGTTTTTACTCGTCAGAGACAGAAATATTTTTTAAGGTGCAGTTGCCGTTTTCAATACGTAATTCTGCCCCCTCAGGCTTGATTAAGTCAAAGCCAGTTGGGTAACAGTTGGCATACAAAAATTCACTGGAGCTCTGGAACAGGGCAATTTCATCATTCATAGTTCGTAGTTATTAATTTGGGCTATAATTACATTTAAAAAATTTAAAAAAACCTAGTTTGTGCAGAGTAAAACAGGGGGCAGAAGACAATGCATTTCATATAATCCCGAAGGTGAAGAGTAGAGCTTGGAGTTTTGAGTCTTGTTATCATTCCACACCGCAAGCGGAAACCGATAAACCCGGGCTTCCCCCGAAATCCTTCCGTCAGTTGGATCTTTCACGTGCTCAGTAACGGAACTGGGAAGCGGAGACAAAGTCGAAACGAAAAACCGAATTCGTCGTCGAGTGTTTTAATATCCTTTATCATTTATAAATCCTTATCTCAATTATTAACACCGGACTAAAATTAAATTAAAGTGGTATTTCAAAACATCAAGAATCAAGAGTCAGTAACCACAGAGCAAGGAATAAAACGTTTAAATTGTTCGAGTTAAATATCATGCTTAAGTATTGCGTTTAATGATTGTTTATATTTCTGGTTTACCTACAGTTAGTTATCTTGCTGTATTTATTTTAATTTTGATAAGAAACGGCGGGAAGATTGTACAATTTAACCAGTTTACAAGCAACAGTGACAGCGACAACTAATTGCTACGTAATTCATGATTACAGCGTAACATTCAAAATTTCGATTTCAATATAATTACTTAATCATCAATCAATTCACAATTGTCAATTGACTTTATCACAATCAACAATCAATATTAAGTAAGTTTTTGTGTGAAGCGTGGATTTAAAACAATTTACAGGAAGTTAATGATAATAATGAAAATATTAGTAATAGTTTAAGTATAATTTTTAAACTAAATGAAAAACGATAGTAAAAATGGCAAGTTTAAAATCCTGTAAGAATTTCTACCTCATCGCCTTGTTCTCATCAATTTTGACGATCTTCCAGTGCATTTCAGGTTAGTGACATTTGAATTATTCTTTCAAAACATCAGTCTCTAAAATTCTACTCGCAATAATTAAATAATTATGATGGGTAAAGTAATTTGAGCAACTTAAATCAAACATTCAGCATTAAAAGTTGTTTTAATTAGTTAGTATTACTTACATTCAACATTGTGTACATTGTATGAGTCATGAGTCATGATCCTGAGTGGTCGTATCTTTTGATTTGCTTCCTTCATCCTTCTGAAAGTTGAATAAAATCGTAGTCAGCAACACCAAACTTCAGTATTCAATATTAAATATTTAAGACCTAAAAGCAAAACCTGCTATCAGTTGTCTGTGGTTGTCAAGTTTTATGTTGGGTGTTATAAATCATTTTTGTCGATATCTATTAATTAAATGCATTACTATTATTAATATTTGAATATTAAAGCTCTGGGGCTACATAATGCCGATAACTAATACCTTCACTTGTTATCATAAAACTTCAGTCCTTCAGTCATCAGTTAGTTTGTTGCTTAGTTCAGTTTGAATTCTACTGATTATGACTTCTTGTTCAACCAGACATTAACTAGGGTAGCAAAATATCACACGTCACAGTACTAAGTAGTAACCCTTAAATTAATCGTTTTTGGACGAGCTCAAAATTGTAAAGCAGGCTAAAAAGCAGCTCGATAAAAAGAGTGTCTCCTTTCAGAATTAATTGGTAATTATACCTGTGTCAGTTTTACGTCATACGCCCGGGAAGACTATGTAATACTATATCGATATATAATTACACCCGGAGTTTTGTTTCTCAATTTTCTTTCTTTGCCTTTGACTGCAATGAAATGCATTGAATTTCTCTGCATTAATTATGCGTATTTCATTACATTGCACTGCATTGACACTGAAGAATGGCATGTATAACTATATGTATATGCGCTAGACGAATTTGTAGCTGTCATTATTGAATTACTTTTTTCGAGTGTAGGTAGGTAATTACTTGTCTTGGCTATGCATGTAGGATGTGCTGACTTTCAAGAGTGCTGAATTACTAAAAAGTGAAAAAAGTGAATGGGAAAGAACTGAATGCATGCGTTTGCATGCTATGCTACTCCTTTGCTTGCAGTATTTTTTCACCAAATTTCCGTGCATTCAAAGCATTAAGCTAATTTGACGAGGGAATTCTACGATGAGATCACCATTATCGAATCATTAAACGAGGCAGTGGAAAAATAGTCATAAATTATGTCAGGCAAAATTACTATAGAGCTCAAATAGTACCAACGCTACCAACGACGAGATTTCATGTAAAAGAGTATCTGTACTATTTATACAGCCACAAATAGGTATATATAATTATATAAAAAGGTAATGGTAACAGATTATTTTTACTTTAAACTTGTGTTCTGTCTGTCTACACATAATTCCTATATGACCGTGACCGCTCCCTGCTTGTTAGTTGTTAGTTTCCCATTTATATGTACGTAGTTACCAAGTTTTTTTTTATATTCCGGCAATTTAATCCTGTTTAATAATTCACATTTTTTGGAGCAGCGGCTGTCGTTATTCGACCGTGTAATAGAGTCCACGTCCATTCATTTTGGATTATAAATAGTAATGGTTACAGTCATAGTAATGGCTACAGATTGCACAAATCTGACTTTGACTTTGTGTTGTAAACGTGGGTACCATTAGTTTTATGCAGACAGTCAATTTTATGGGTTCTAGAATTATTTGTCATTTTTCTATGCCTATGGACGTAGGTACCTACGTATCACTGATTTCTGGGCGTAAAATCCTATGCTTTGTATGTAAAACGTGCTATGCATAAAGATATTTCCAACGCAATTCCGATTTCGAATTCCTATCCCAGGCACAAAAGTTAATTTTTTGCTGACAGTCGCAAGAAGCTCGTGAAAGATGCTGAGTAGAAAATGTCAAGTATTGTCAACGTCAACTTCAACTAGTGAAGCGAGATGAGCTCTTCCTTACCCGCTTCGTTATACATGCAGGACTTTTGTTCTTCACTTTGGAGGAATCAGCTTATTTGACTTTTATCGATGCGATACGATGCTTTCAAAGACGACAAGTGCTTCTTTGTCTTGCCTACTTAGGATTTAACTTCGTATCGTGGGTGGATTATGGTTTATGGTAAAGACAAAGGCAGACTGTAGTTGTGGCAAAATATATTATGTATGAGGCGCCGTCCATAAATTACCATTCATAGCAGTTTTTCGTCTATTAAATTCACTCCAGGTATGGAAACTTGGATGGATCTTGGGGTTAGTTTATGCATGTTCTCTCAGGATCGCAATGCGAGTGATCTTAGACAGTTCCTGGAGCTAGATACGGGAGCAGTCAACACCAATTCCAGTTTTGATGCAAGAAAAGCCAGAGCAACCGCAAAGGGAAAAGCCTCTAGAACATGCCTTGATTTCTTCCCAGATTTTGATCAAATCTTATAAAGACATCCACAATCTTTGTCCTGTGCTTTGTACGGAGATTAAGAATGTGCTGAGATTGAGACTTGTGTTTTTTCCTTACTGTAGTGTATAGTGCTAAATTACATTATTGGAATCCAGAGTGTCATTAAATGAATTTGTTTACATCAAAATTTACTTTTTGAGTTTAAGTAATGTAAAGTCTATGCCATAAAGTCAGAATATAAGGGATTTCTCTTGAATTTCTCGATGCATATTTGTAAAGCACAGCTAGGAAAAAGAAATTGCTGTTTTCATTGTGAATCTGCTTTGAATTTAGTAAAAATGTATTAACTGCATTTGTTACTGGATGTTACATAATGTAGATATTAGTTTCCGTTTTATTTTATTATATTTATTTTTGCTGTGTATTTATTTTTGTTTGTTTCGTGTTGTTTTAGTTGCTGGCAGTATTAGCTGTTATGAATGTTCCACTTTGGATGATACTGACGAGTCCTACTGTCCCGAATACATGGTGAAGGATGACGAGTCGATTGTGCCTTATAATTCTTGTGACCGGGTTCATGAAGGAGCTTACTGTGTCAAAACCACTGGAGTTACGGGAGGTAGATACATAACCTGTGGATATGATTACATTGCGAATTTACAATTTTAATTTTTAATTGATTTAAAATGTTCGCCGTAGAATTGCAACCAGCGCGGGTTCTGCTTCATGTGCTTCTGTTGATGCTTATGGTGCTTGCCGAATCAAAAGTAGTGTGAAGTTAATTATTTATTAGCGTGCTTATTTTCAGTATCAATATTTTTTAACAGCATCATTGAAATGCCCACAGATAGCTAATGTATTTAACCCCTCTTTAGCTTCTCAAAGTGTTTTCTTTGAGGAAATGCTTCTATTAAAGTAACTGTGTATCCATTGATATTTGAAACCAAAATAAATCTGCAAACTAGTCTCCGAAAATTCCCACACTGAAATTTTAAAATAGAGGGTAAAAGGTATAACGAAGTTAGATGTGTAAATAGTGGGTAAATAATGATGAATAACTAGTTCGTGTTAAATTACAAAATCGGGTGAAATGTTGATTTTTTCCCAATGCTGCAAACTGAAGGAGTCTTTGGTCTGGAATGCTACAAATGTGATGATACCGAAGATGCCGATTTTACTTGCACTTACTTTTTACTCTTCCACCCCAGATTACACGACTGCTCCGATGTTTTCGATGCTGAGTATTGCATTAAAACTACTAGCATTTATGGAGGTTTACACTTAAAACTGGAATCTGCATTGTCCTTCGCTTAAGTTCATCTCCTTTAAAATACTTTACTTCTCTTTAACTTAGCATTCTATAACAACCTAAAATGATCTTGCTTTGCTTTTAATGTGTTAGAATTACTGTAGTTAAAACTACTAATATTACTTAAAAGCTTTAAAAATTCTTTTTGCTTTTGTTTGTCGCTCAAGGAAAAAGAATCGAATTTCAGTTGATAAAACTATTATCGAACGTATTGCCGTCTTGTTGTGTAGATTGAAGCAATTACATAATCAGAGTTCACTCTATTAATGATCATGGTTTGTTTTGAACTTTTACAGGAAGTCTAGGAACTCGAAGATTTTGTTCGTCACGAGACATGGGGAATTATTGTGATTACATCCGGCGTCCAGGTGATCAGCATCAATATCGATCATGCGTTTATACCTGCTCCACCAACGGTTGCAATCCTGCAGAAGCTCTTTATCCAAATATAAAACTTTATGCAGTTACTACTTTGTTGTTGGTGACTGGTTATTTATCCATGAGTAACATATTCTTGTAATTGTTATTCCACATTCTTTGTCTCTGTTTCTCTAAAAACTTGGCTCTCAATCAACAATCGACAATCGATACTTTACTGCCAAAGGCTATTGGGCGCATCCAAATCCAATTGCCAGCTTTATTCAAGACAATTTTAATTATTTTGTACTTCAATATTTTATAGTAATGAATAGTACTGCAGGAAGATAAAAAACTTCATAGTAAGTATGTTCAGTTTTTAATTAGTTTCTTTGCAAGTAATATAAGTACTTACAATTAGTCATACTTATGGTAGTGATAAATTATTGTTTCTGTTTAAAGAATGAACAAGTATTTGTATTAACTTACCAAATGTAATTTATTTAAAGTTGACTGAAAATTTCATGTATCAAAGCAAGTATGTATTATTTTGACATAAAATCGTAATCTCGTAGACAAGGACTACCTACTACAGAATATATAGTAATTATAATAATGCCAAGATGACATAATTATTTAAATGAATCCAAACAATAAAAGCATTCATGACATTATTTACCTTTAAACATTAATACTTAGCTTACCTAATTCACCTTTTTAATTTTAAACCTTACTGCCTTTAGCATTAGCCAATCTTATCGTTTTTCCAAGTTGTTAAATCGTTTCTATTTTAACCACTTCGAATGGAAATTCAAAGTCAAGCAATAATTTTTATTATTCAGTAACTAAGGCGCAAGTGAGCTATTGTAATATGAATCAGTATGGTGAGTAAGGAGCTCGCTATTTTAGAATATCCTAGTGAAACAGGAAACAGGCACGTACATAGCAATAGAATTGAGGCAACTCACAACTGTGATTCGATGTACTAATTATTTTTTTAAATGTTAAAATAGCTCACTTGCAAATTACCGTTACATCAGTAGATTGGAATGCAACAGGTCACGTAACCCTCGTCAAAGAACAAGGGGACTGCGGAGTCTGCTACTCCTTTGCAGCTGTAGCTGCGCTTGAGAGCGCTTATGCCATTAAAAACAAGAAAAAGCTTGTGGACTTAAGCGAGCAGCAGATAATTGACTGCACATTAGGTAGAGGGAATTTTGGATATGGAGGGGGCAATGCTCAAATAACACTTAAATGCCTTCAAGAAGTTGGTGTGACGACCGAGGACAACTATGAATACAATGAAGTAACTGGCACCTGTCGTTCTGTAGGGTAACTGGATTCTGTTAGGGTAAGTAGATTTTCCCCGGATCCGCCCTTCTAAAAATGAACAAGTTCTGAAGTCAGCAGTGGCTATTAACGGTCCTATTCATGCTGCAATCCATGCGAATGATGAATTCTCAAGTAACTTTGGAGGTAATTATATTTGACTCGAATTGCGAAAAGGAGTATTAAACCACGAGATTCTAATCGTTGACTTTGGCAGTAAAAGTGGTAAAGGACTTCTGGCTGATTAAAAACAGTTACGGCTCTGACTGGGGTATCGATGGTTTTATGAGAATGACAAGAGGAAAGAATCTTTGCGGGAAACGCTAGCGATGCATATCTTGTCCGAGCATAAAGTTAATTTTTGAATGCCTTTATTTGTAACTGCTATTACTGCAAACATTTTGCCGAAATTAGTTACAGCTTTCTTCAGATTTCAAATGAAATGTTTGCTAAGAATAATTATTCGAAGAATCACAAGTTGAACTTTATTTTTTGTCACGTAAATGAATAGCTAAGGTTTTACAAAATCAGTTTATTGGGTGCACTAATTTGGTTTGTTTTAAAATTGGAAACATTGATATAGTAATTTTTACAATTCTATAATTTTACAGAACTGCATCGGATTTACATCGACATTCCTTTAATGTAGCTTTTGAAAAGTTGCATATCGAATATTTTATACTTGTTGAAAAATTCGCAGCTACAACATTTTATAATTTTTGATTTGGAATTATACAATGACGGAAACCCGGTGGATTGAGGATGCCGTTGTACTTAATGGATTCATACGGTTATAAATATTTTAGTTGAGATATTTGAACATTTTAATGGCATCTGTTAGAAACCGTAAAATTGTAGGAGTTTACAAGCCACCGGGTGTTCCTTTAATTTTGTTATTATTTTCAAAGCTGCACCTACGTACAGCATTTTGTATTTATAGAAAAGTTGCAGTAAAAGTATTTCGGGGTTTTCAAGCAGATTTTTGAAAAGTTATACTTAAAGGGTTGGCAGAATGTAGGTATGTGCCCAGAGCATTTTGAGCATATCAAATTGGGAATTTTCCTGACATATTATGCATTTACTTTAGTAGTAGGTACATGTATAATTTTATTCACATTAAAATGAATATGAATCTTAATAATTACAATGACAATGTCAACTTCAACGCGAAGCTTTTGGTATTGAGAAAAGTAGAACACATTGCAAATCCGTTAATCATCAATTCATTGAATAGTTAAACACATATAATTGTCCATATAAGTTTCACAATATCATTTTTCGAGTTCTAAATCCCAACCACCACCATTTATGCTTCATGACTAATGATGAGAATAAAGAAAGCATGTGCAATTTTTCCGAGTATAATTAATACAAGGTCATCACGTAGGAACGCACCATTCATTCAAATTCCAATTCACAATCTTAATTTTCTGCACATCATGAGTAAATTAAGTTTGAATGACTTTGAAACTTGAATTGCCAATTCAATATTCATTTTAAATTAATACAATGAATCTTAAAGCACATAAGTTGAAGCGTCTTCATGAAATCTCGATTAATTAACTCTTTAGCTTCTTCGCCTCTTTACGGTCGATAGTTTTGTCCAACGTGATTTTTAACGATGAAATTCTTGCAATTCAAAGCTCTTCTCCTCATCGTGATAATCGCCTTGGTCTTTGAGACGTGTACGGCACAAAATAAGAAAGGGATAGGAGAACCGTGTGAGAGTCGCACCGAATGTAAAACTGACATGTGCTACAAATCACGCAAGACGTGCAGTATGTTCATCCTTAATCTTTCAAAAGCTGGCGAAAATCTACCGTAGGTGTTGTCTTTTTGAAGTTTCAAGTTGTGGTAATAAGATGTAACAATCAAATTTTCTTTTTATAGATATTTATATATTTTAATGACATTTGGTTCTTTTGTTTCGTCAATAGATAATCATGCTATTATGGACCTTCAACTGTCGTGTATCGTGTCATTGGAGCGGTACACATGTCAGTTTTTACGATGAAATGACCAAGTTAATAATGGACGGACTGAAGCTTAATTGAGTTTCACCACGTACAGTTAAATAGTTTTAATTATCTTCTTGAAAATCCTTACAACTACTTTACGCTACTAAGCTAAACTATCTGTCTTTTGATTGGAATTTAATATGAATAAAATGCATCTATAAACGAACATCTAAGAACCACAATGTACGAGTGAATACATATGCTAGTAATTACAATATCTTAATTATACTGAAATCCAATGAATGTAAATAATTTTTCACTAACGACAAGACGACCGGAAAGCATAAGAGAGGGGAATAGAAGAGAGGAATAGCATTAAATGTAGCAATGCACACATCACTCTACTCGCCGTACCCTACTTGTTTTTAAATTAAACTACCTATAAAAATTACAATTTGATACCCATCATGTCAAAATATTTATAATTATAATTTCAAATGTCAAAATATGTATTCAGGATAATATAATTTTCTTTATTCCGCATAATATAAATTCTAAAAGATTTTGCACCAGCATTTATACATTTATAATTTTTTACGTTATCGACATCCTAACATTAGTTTCATAAAATAAATCATGAATGCATTTTATCCTACATAACATCCGAATTGGTTATAACAGTAAGGCCCGATCTAGATAAATATGAAAGCAGTACCTAATTTCTACAAATGTTTGCAGCATTAGCAGTTACAAATAAAGGCATTCGAAAATTCACTTTAGACTCGGACAAGATATGCATCGCTAGCGATGCCGCAAAGATTATTTCCTCTTGCCATCTTCATAAAACCATCGATACCCCAGTGAGAGCCGTGGCCGTTTTTAATCAGCCATAAGTCCTTACCTTTTTCGTTGCCAAAGCCAACGATTAGAATCTCGTGATTTAGGTCATTTGGCCCTTTTTTGCAATTTGAATCGAATATACCTCCGAAGTAATTTAAGAATTCATCATTCACATGGATTGCAGCATGAATAGGACCGTTTGCCACTGCTGACTTTAGAACTTGTTCATTTTTGGGAGGGCGGATCGGGGAAAATCTACTTACCCTAACAAAATCCTTATACAACGAAGAACGACAGGTGCCAGTTACTTCATTACAACCTATTCCTATAATTTACTATATTTTTCAAAAGTTTCGAAAAGTGCCCAGCATTATACATCATTCGACGCGTTATGACAAGTGGATTACGAATATGAACCTTGGCGAAACGCAAGTTTTAACTTTAATTCCACTTTTTAAAAAAACATGAAAAAACGAGGTTTCTCAAAAATTTTGAGAATAATTTCAAACCAGAAACTTGGACACTCCCAATTTTAGATTGCGCTCGTCTTCCTCTTTAAAATGACACCTCACTCATCAAAATCGGTGGAGAGTTACCGGTCGTAAATTTGATTTGAAGTTAAAATGTCTGAACTGCGCATGCGCATATCTTGGCATGGAAATGGCGTACCAGTGCCATGAACGACCTTTGCATTACGTAATACTTGAATGCCCCTTAATCATACTAAATACTAATAGATTTCTGGCTCTTTAGATGCATTTTTGCCTGTTTTAGGATTCTTTAGTTTTAACATTATACAGCGTTATAGAAGTTCGTTGTAATCCCGGATTTATTCCATCTGCAGATGCAAAGTTATCGTTTGCTAAATCCGGATTCATTAACAAAGATACAGCAATACGGCAGAGACGAACGATAATATTATTACTGCAAGACAATATTTTTTATTCGAATTATCATTAAGTGCTTTATTTACGAAGGTACATTTATTTATGTCTTTCCCTAAATATATTAATTAATGCATAAAGAAATGTTAGACTATTGTGGCACTGAAATATGCTGCCTAAAACTGAAACCGATTTCCGTGAAAAATACAATTCCACTTATAAAATAGCAAATTCCCGTCATAATAAAGATGACAATCAGATTTTCAAACTGGAATTGATCCTCAGCTTCTATTTCCAACTCTTCTGATTTCTGCATTGTTTCGTTATCCAGGCCGTTTATCAAGTATGCTGCCTCTTCTTGCTCTCTTCTCCTTCGTGCCCAACGTTTACCTATCTTCGAGTAATTGGCAAATACATCTTGATTCCACTTCAAAAGCAACCCCGTATCCTTCAATTGTCCCACAATAGTCGAGAAATCATCGTAGTAAATAGAATCTTTTTTGAAAGCAAAACCTACTGAGAATACAACCGCTGGTTTGGAAAAGACTACATTGTCATCCAAGCTCCCTCTCATAGTGAGATTAGCAGCTATCGTTGTTCGAAGCGCCATCTCCCATGAAATGCATACTCCTTTTTCCTTGCCCTTGTCCTTATCCCTATCCTTCACATTGATCTTTGCCGTCGTTGATAAAGCTAAAGTGCTCAGAGCACACTCAACAATTTTTGGCTGTAACTGAAAACGCTTCTTTAATCCCTTCATCACTGGATTTGTGCTGCTGTTGAAATAGTTAAAGGAAGTTCCCGCCAAATAATTGAATGTGACTTTATATTCAGGAAAATCATAATGGAGCTCCTGGAATGTTGTTGGGATGGGGTGAGCACCAGGGTTGCTAAAAGTAGGAAACTAGATCACAGCGGTAGCCAGTCAAAATGATGATCATGAAGAAGAGCCAGTAGCCAAAGATAACTCGGATGCAGTTTGGCACATCGGTGTAGAAACTTTGGTCCAATGCAGTCCCGTAGGGGATAAGAAGTGAGTAGTACAAAGCGTGATCTGGTGGGATTTTTGAAGAATCCGAATTCGAATCAGACATGAAAGTTTTTGCTTTAAGGGAGTAGTAGATCACTGTGGAAGTTGCTAAAAAGGCGAGGCCAATAAAACCCCATGCTGTTCCAGTGTAAGGAGACAAAATGGCTTTCCAATTAGCACCGACGGTCGGCGCCTGCGTGACAAAGACAACTGGACTTTGCATCACAGGAACAGTGTCAATGACTCTGGAACGCGAGAGAGTGGAACTAACAAAGAGCCCGATTTCATACTCCCCATAGAGTACAGCACCAGTCATCCCGGTCCATTTGCCCTTTTTGAAAATCCCGGTTCCATCTGCGCGTGTGCTAGTCCTCAGTGTAAAATTATATCTTCTACTACTGGCAAGGAGAATGTTGTAGCTCGTGCCTCCTGTGATTCTACCACCTCCATCTACAGTCATGTAGGGCGAATGGTTCTTCCCTAAAACTCTCACTGTTGCTCCATTCAAACTTTGGCGCT
>JAAXYX010003129.1:0-15254 GCA_036851915.1 Ptenothrix huangshanensis | reverse complement strand
TAGCAAATATTTTTGCACTTTCAATGGCTTAATCAAGACCAGCTTTTCATACATATATCGTTTGAAAGTGCATTTTTTCGCATGCCTTATTGATCATGCAATTTAATGCGCCATTTGGCTCAGAAATGCAAGAATTATGCATTGTGTCAAGTCAAAATGCAATTAATGCGATTAATGTAATTTCAAAAAACGTTTTGGCATTTTGCATTAGTTGTTAGGTGCTTAAACCTTTAAAAACCTGGCAACCGGTATGCTATCGTGTCATTATGCATTTAATGCAATTAATGCATTTTGGTTGCCTTGGCCTTACTCATGAGTTATATTCGCTTGTACAAAGAAGTGAGTAATATACATGTCTGCCTACGCAATGTCTACCGGTAGAAATTCTGCCTTCCCAATGTTCCCAATGTCTGCCGGTGGAAAGTCTGCGTTAGTTTTGCTTGACGAGATGTCTGCCAGTTTAATGTCTGGCGGCTGAATGTCTTCGGTACAAAATCCTCTTTGAACGGTCTGTTCGGTCCAGTGTCTGCGGCTTACACTTATCGCCGAACTGTCTTTATCCGGTACAATGTCGTGCAATCTTTTCAGTTATTTAAAATTCTATCAAGTTACCTGAGATCCGCCCATCGTTACTTTTGAAGCTGAAAGTCGAAACCAAATATTCCCCTTCTAAAGACTAAGTTGCTTTTGTATGGATACTACTAAATGACTTGGGTTGAACTAATTCTATAGTAGCAGATGCAACAGTACTTTACTTTACGTGGGCACACAATGCATTAGGTAAAGGTAAAACCTTATAACTGTAAAAATAATTGTAGACTGTATATCTTATGCTTCTGAATTTCAAATAGTCTTTTGGTTACTATTTGAAAATTTTAATTATGGCAAAAAATGTTAAAAGATGGTTTTATAAGACGTGATACATGCGATGTGGAAGCAGTAATCAGTAATAATTATATAAGAGATATCTGTACCTGGTGTACATTTAAAATTGTCATAAACTAAGAAACACTTAAACGAAACAATAAATTGGGTAGAAAACCCTAATAGGAGTAATTTTAAATTACTATTATTAACTATAGAAATTAGGGTATTATAGCATAGCGCCTACTCCTGCTCTACGATACGACATACGACTACTAACGTTACATTAACTTAGTAGCTTAGATTCAAATGATAATAAATCCCAAAATTATTCAAATTTTAAATAATTATTACACAATACGAGCAAAGTTGTTAGTAAATAATAGTAATAAGTGTTCTATTCAGGCAGTCGTCATTTGCCATTTGTAATGTGCTAGAGTTAGTGTCACTCTATTATTCATTGTCAGCTTCATCATATTAATTTTTAAAAATTTGATGTAAATTTTTACATTTTTGTATATTTGAGAAGATTTTTGGTTTTGAAAGTTGTTTGACTTCCCTTCCCATGCCATTTTAAATTGGAAAGTTCTTGTTTCCTTTGTCATGGACATGGTTCAATAGCTCTAAAGCAGGAGCTCCACCAGCAAAGTACTGTTCGTCAATAATCTTTTAATGTGATTAATAACATTATTATTAAATGATTAAAAAAATACTATTCTAATTCTAATTCTACCATACCTCGAGACTAAGGTTTGCGAAAATCCACCGGATGGGTCTGGCGTGATTATCTCTCAGAACGGGGATGGGAATTGGAATAGGATGGAGTATGGAACCGGAACCAGTGCAGTCAGCACTGCAGCACAGTGCAGAGTGCAGAGGGATGAATAACACTAAACAATAAGAAGTTGGAAAGTATGAATTAAACAATCAAGCACCAGACACCTCCACCCACATCGCCAATCGCCACCACATGCACAACGCACTAGGCAATAAGAAAAAAATTAGTTTAATTTGTAATGAATAACACCTGCCAAATTGACAAGTGAACAACTTTTGCACGTGGTAGCTTTAGGCACATTGCACATAGTTCACCTTCATCAACATGAAGAACCAAGGCCGTGATAATCAATCCCACCAAAACCCTCCTAAACGAAAGCCGTCAAATCCCAAATCACCGGCAAACCACCGCGGATCAATAAAAGCATCTCTAGCAATGGATTCCGTACAGGAAGGAAGTAACGAAGGTGGATTCAAAATATCACGCAGAACATCGATGAGTCCACAAGCCCCAGGATCTTCTGCGATGCTAAGCCATGATGTGTCTCAACGTTCAGTTGCTGGAGGACCCAATTCTCAACACGGAGGTCGCAAATCTGAAGATGATAAGAAGATATCTCTTGAAGAGTCATCCATCATGAATAGTTTCGATGAAGGCCGCAGTCAGATGGAACGGAAAATGACGAAATTGTTGGAGTCAAAAGCGGCTGCAAAAAGGAAACAGACAACCGTAGCGAGTAAAGACCATATGATGAAAGATAAAGGCAAAGGACATGAATCTGAAAAAAAAGCCGGTAGCATTGCTAAAGATGCCAGTCATCACAAGACAAGATTACGGTCATTTACAACGGAGACAAATGCCAAAAAAGGAAAGTCAGGGGATGTTGCTGTGTCAAGCACAGCTCCGCATGGCAAGGGGAAAGCTGCTGAGGAAACCACAGATCCAGGCAAGTCCAAGCAAAGTTCCAAGCATGGAACATTTAAGGATCATCCATTCCCGGGAATAAATAATCATGAAACTCCTGTTCACAATCAACATTCAGGAGCACACGCTAACACGTCGCATCACCATCCACGGGTCAAGTCCAACCGGAAGGCAAAAATATTAACTCGTAGCGATGAAGAAAAAATGCTACAAAAGTCTACTATATATAGGCAAATCATGTATCTCGAAAAAAACACGCACTTTGATGCTGATGAGGTGAATAACGAATATGATTCTGCTACTGAATATTTCCGATCACCTGAATTCAGTTGAAATAAAAATAGTATGTAATCACTTTTTAGCTATTTATCTGAATGTAAAAAGAAACTTGAACAGACTTTTTATCGAATCCGATTAGATTCGTGGTCTTCAGGAAATGTTCAAAGTATACAGTAGCTCCACGAAGAAGGGAACATTGGATCGATTATTGTTCCGAGATATACTCATAAAAACATTTGGTATTTTGGATGATGAGATGTTAAATCGACTATATTTATTCTTTGATTCTGACCAGCAAGGAAATGTAAGGGTTCTATCACTCCGTTCGTGCTACTTGTACTTAATGCTAAAATGCTAAATGCTCTTGTGTATACACGAGAAAAGAGATGAGTAGTAACACTTTAAAATAAATACAATTCATAATTCCTAATGATTTTCAGATAACAGACACAGAATGGATTCAAAATTTGTCAATTTTTCTTCGGGGTACACTGGATCAGCACATTGACTTTGTTTATGACATTTATGATATTAACGGTGATCGAGGCATAAGTCGTGAGGAGTTGACCACGTTATTGCGCGACTGCTTATTCAATCTGCCTGGGAATGATGACGATGGTAATGATGGTTTAAAGGAGATTGTAGAAATAGCAATTAAGAATTTAGATGTGGAAAAAACTGGGATTATTACTCCTGAGAATTTTCGAACGGCTGTACATCGTGATCCACTATTACTTCAATGTCTTGGTCCCTGCCTTCCTTCCGAAAAGAACTTAAAAGCATTCATGACTCTGATAACCGATAACTATCAGAATTATTCTACTAATTATTCTAATCCTCGTGACCCAGGATACACTTTCAAAACAAAAGAATTTACCCAATTAATGTAAATTTCCTCCCAGTCACTTACAACGGAAAGTACGATCACCATCACCCTCACCCATAAGTAGTGCATGAAAAAATATTCTTCGAAATTAATGCAACTTTGAAACTGCATGTTTCATAATCTCATTTTTAAGGACACACTATACGTATATTATTTATTATTTTTCAACTACAGTCTTGCAAAATCATTTATAATAATTCTCCTCATCATTCATGAGCAAGTATAGGAAATAAAATTATTTTATGCATTACTTACATGTTTAGTAATTACACTTGGACATTAATTAAGAATAATGATCATGGAAATAAATTATTTTGTTAAAGATTATTGACTCTGCACGTAATAAAACAGTTTTTCTGTCTTCATTGTCGTTTGAAAATATTCAGAGTTGAAGTACGTTGGCTCACTTCTCATACTCAATTAAGATTAATTAAGTATTCTACACATACGACACATGATTCTTCAAGAATTCCTTCGTAAGCCATACATGGTATACGTAACTTATCATGATTCCTGCCCCTTCGAGGTAATTAAGATATATAAATCCTAATTTTTCTGGATTTTCTAATAACTAGCTACATTGTGTATATAGTCATACCATATACGAATAATGACTTGAAAACATTAACATTTAATAGCGGGCCAAGCCACAGTGCTATTAGCTTAATTGACGCGACAGGGAGTTAATAATTATGGAAAACATAAAATATTAAAAAATTCGTTGTTATCCACGTTATTCTAACTTAGATACAAGTTGCCATAAATTTTCTACATACTTCCCTAATGATAATGTACTATAAGTAGGTAGTTTATTTATAGTTTATTTATAATAACAAGAATTCACCTTGGAAGAAAATAAGCAAAAACTTGATTGTATGTATAGGTAAACTTCACTACGTTCATTTCTATATCTTCATAGTTTTAGAACTAGCTTTAGCATGATATGAGATACAAGTACATATTTTACATTGATAGGAATAGGAACACTACGTTAAAGTTAAGAAATAAATAAAAAATGTTGTAAATAAAAGGTAACATAAACAGATATTTTTATCTCAATTGTCACACATCACCAAACTCGATCGAAGAAAGGGAGTCACTTTGTTCTTCGTCCTCATTACCTCTGTCACGCCTACCGACTGATTTTCGTCCACGAGATTTTTCTGGAATAAGCATGGGGAAGCCCATATTAATATCATGACTGTGACCAACGTGACGATGATACATTGACGATGATGCAGATGATGGAGCTGGTTGCGGTGGTGGCATAAGTACATTGCGGAGATCTTGTATGCCCTATATTAGACATAATTATTTAAACATTTCATTTCTGTTCATTACCTGTACCATTATCTTTGTTAGTCTGATATTCGCAATCAACCAAAACAACTACATAAATAGCTAAAACTAGGTAGGCAGACTACCACTACCTTCAACGTCTAAAAGAAATACCTGATGAATCGACAAAAGATGTCCTAGAAGAGCCATGTCCATCTGTCTTAACTGATGCATATCTTTTTTCAACTGGGTTAACTGAGTATCCAAATTTGTGGTCGGAGTCATTAAGTGATGTGGTCTGTATAAAAACACAAGAGAAAGGTTTTAAACATCTACTGGGAGCACAATTTAACAAAAAATGTATTTTTTCTGGTTAATGATTGAATCGCAGATCTTACGACTTCACGACGCGAACAAACGCTCTCGGTTCATTGTTGCTACTGCTAAAACTATCTGCTGAACTCCGACCCAAACCACTGTCGATGTTATGCGGACTGTGAGGACTACTTGACAGACTCCGGGCCGGGGAAGAAGACGACCCTTTGATATCTGATGCATGTTGTTGTATTGTCCTACAGATGTTAGTTTAATTTGAAATAATTGTTAGAATAATTCTCGAATGTCTTGAACATGTCACAAGATTTTCGTTATAATGAGCACTAACGCACCTGTTTACAGAAAAATGATGATCTGGCGAAGAATGACCATGACCTAGGCCCATAAATGCAGAGGAGCTGCTAGAGGAAGAACCACTATGATTGTGACGATTGTGCCGATGTCCATGACCATGATGTGGTCTTGGTGGAGGCACCGGAGGAGGTGCTTGATGAGTAGGACCAGGGGAAACACGACGAAAATATTTTAAATCTGAACTGGACCTTATGGCATGTGGTGAATGTTGTTGCTGTAGCTGCTGAAAATGTATTTGTGACGATGACTGAGGGTGAGGAGCCGCTGTGTTCATTATCATATTATTGTAGCCATTCAGACTGCGAGGTAAAGGCGGAAGTCCATGGAACAGAGTTACCGGGTAATCCATTTTACATAAATTTATCTTAAGATTTAGTATTTTAGGCAGTTGTATTGTATTTTGTAAATTCAATTCACATTGAGTAATTTTCACAGTAGTGCGATACCATTCGATTACGTTCCTGTTGACGTAGAATGATTTTCAAATTTTTCTGACCCCATGAATAGCATAATTACGACACAGATTGGTATATACTTCTATCGGTAACATCTACATGGAGTGTTTTTCACAAATAGCAATGGGAATGTTAAGTAACAATATAATAATTTTTACGACTTATTCAGACTTGAGAGCCCAATCTTGGCGGCACATTGGACAAATTTGATTTTGTTGAGCTGCTAACCATTTCATTATACAATGCATGTGGAAGCAATGAGAGCAGACACCCCACACTGAAATAAATCACAATAAGGACCAAGCATGTGAGATAAGAATTTAAATTGAGCTATTGAGTAGAACAGCAGTAACATCAGGATATAATTACAATAACTAAAATCATGCGTACCAACTACCAACATAAAATCATAATTTTCATTTCTTAGTCATTACTCACCCAATGGACAATCGTCCCCAGGAACTTTACAATCTGAACAACAACCATCAAAAGGAGCTCGACAAATTCCACATTTGTCGTCGTTAGCAAGCCATTTCCAAATTGCTACACTGTTCCAACCTACAAAAATTTCAAAAATACCACAGAATTCATTTACCTTTCTTTTATACTAGACCTTTAAAGTTCTATTATGATAAATAGCACATTTTTGTAACTATACTTCACTATACTGTACTTGAATTCCATTTAAATATCACACGCAGCTCAGAACTAAGAAAATGTTTCTATTCTGTGGCAAAGCATCACTGTAACACAAAACCCATCAGCTGATTTTAATCTTTAAGTCAACAGCTACCTAAGCTAGAAATTACCAACTGCAGACCAATCCTTTCAATTTTTAATGTTTTCTCTGATACGTTCGATGAAATGAATAAAACCAACGTAGTTGAAGACAAAAATAAGCATGTACACTACAGACACCTTTCCATTTATTTTAGTATTCCTCTTTCTTGTTCAAGGCAAAATGATCACACAATTCATGAATCATTCCTGCTATTTTCATCACTCCAATCGGGTCTACAGTACAGTACTGTTACAGTACTTAGAAACAATTTATGACTTAACACCTATTAACAATTCACGTCGAAGTCGCTATTGAGAAAAAGATACCTACAACATTGATATTTACGCATTATTTATTTACTCCACTAAAACTTTTAATGCACGAAACAACGAAACTACAGATATATTAGTAGGTTTGATGCTGCTGATACTGTTTGTACAATGTGCATCACCCAGCCAAGTAATAATTGCCTATTCAATTGCAGTACCACACAAGACAGGTTTTTGAACTTAAGTTTAACATTTTAGTATCATATTAAAACTTACACAAATCTGCAAAAGCCAGAAGAAACCACGCAAAGCTATTATATAGGTATATTAATTAGTACACTGAATACCCAACTAGAAAACATCATTTAATGCAACTACTACAAACCTAACGACGAAATGAATACTATTAATTCAGCATTTGCAATAAAATAAAGATGAATAGCATTCAACGATTTAAAACTAATTTATTGTTTATATTGAATAACTTTGCAAACCCTAGAATTTCGGTAAAGGACTTCGCAATATTTTTATCCTTATCCTGCATGCATGCTATTGATTATTCAGTTTGAGAATTTCAGGAGTATTACAAAGGATAACTTACTTTTGATTCGGAATTTCATTCCAGATGTAGCGGGTCTCATATTTTCATATCAGAATCAAACATCAAGTTCCTCCTTTCAGCTATCTTGTTCTCTCTTCCTGCCGCTGCTGGTAGTTGGTAGTTATAGCTTAGTCAGGTATCTTGTATTGACGAACTATAAAATAGTTGCTGACTTGCTTGGTCACTAAAATTTTTTAAATGTTTTCAGCATATTAGAGTTGGTACAGGAAAATAAACCGTTTACAACCGCACACCAAACACATGCTAAAACTGCGAAGTAAAATCACAATTACTAATTAGGTTGAAGCGAAAGTGATGAACCAGTTAGAGTCAGTTGACTGGAAATATCAGCAAAATATCACTGAATTTTATTCACTTGTGTCTGACAAACGTTGTAGTTACTAAACACTGAAATGAAGCATAGCAAATATATTTTTGCATTCCTATTAATAACCTATTTTGTACGTTAAAAAGTAAAGTCAAACCTTCTTACGCCCCAGGCAAATACATTCTGAAAAATAGACAACACCCTGTTTTACTAAAAAAAACAATGACAAATGAAAAAGTTTTCCCAGCTTCAGACGCAAGTTCCAGTCTTCCAGTCACCAGTAAATAGCAAAACAAATAGCAATAACAAATGCTGGAAACTTTTACAATATAATTCCAAATCAACCTGTCTCGCAATCAATCTACAATCTAAACAATCTTCTTACATTCACACTGTGTTTGGTGTTTGTTAGTCCTACGAAATGACAAACAACAAACAACAAAATGACAAAATGCAAAAACTAGCAGTCAACGTCAGCAGCCAAAACGTATAAGTAATTATATAAATCTGAACGATCGTTGTAGTTACAATCAACAATGACAAAACGAAGTTCGAAAATAACCAACGATTGACGATGCAGAGTAGAATCAAAGAACGACAGACAGAAGACTGATAGGTTTGACATCATAACCAATAACAACTAATGACTACCTATGGATCAAAACCAATGGTCTTTGGTCTTCGAAGATAGTAAGGTAAGAACCCGAGTAATTGGCAACTCCGCTAAATACAAATTTAGCATTTCGACATTCAACACTGAAATCAAAAATTCCTCAAGAAACACAAAAAAACGACGAACGAGACCAAACTCTGACGAACTTGCGAACTTGACACTTGCTTCCGAAATCGAATCCAATAGTTAGTGTCAGTTCAGCATTCACTAACACAACACACAACTATTGGAATTTCATTGAAAATGGAATGGGTGAATGGAAATGGAAAGTCAAGAAGTAAACTACAAATGACAGAGAACTAGTACACAAGTACAAACTATGAGAACGAGAAGATACAGTGCTACAGGAGATTAAGACAAGAAGATGTAAGACAAGTAATAAAATAAAATGAAAGTTTGTCCACACCACGGTTGATTAGGGTTGATGTCGATGTTGATGCTATGACTGACTGTACTGCATTTTATTGACTGGATGTGTCTTGTATTATTTTTCTTGACGCTGACTCAAGTAAGTCGCAAAAACTGAGCACACTGTCCACATCGTCATTGACTTGGACAACCAAATCAACACTAACGACAACGACAACTAAGCTAACATCAACGTCAACGTCAACGTCAACCTCACCAGTCGGCCTGGCCAGCCAGAAGGGAAAAATCAGTCCAAGCAAAGTCTCGGTTAGTAAAGTAAATGGGAAAGCAACCGTTTGTTACCGTCAACCGCCCCGTCGCCGCCTCTACCGAAGCACCGAGTGACGTGATCTTCGAGAAACTTAGAGAAAGGGTTGATTACTTGGGCACGTTTAGCACTAACTCCTATATCCTTGTTGAGGTTGGGACTGGGACGGGACTTGGACTTTTAGTATACGTTCTTCTTGTTGTTGGTGAAGGGAGTTGGTGGGAGCGAGTGGCAGCGGACAGGCGAACACGACACGAACACGAAGAACGTGAAGGAATGAAGCAAGTTTGGAACGCAACGCAAAACGCAACGGAATGACGGACACGGACTTGGTTCCCCTGCCACAATCTTCCTCATCCACTTCCTTCCACACACTTGCAACTCAAATACCTACCGTTCGAGAACATGGCAATCAGCAATACTTTTCCAACTCCAACTTCAATGCAATTCTAGCTGCAATCGAAAGATAAGTTTCCAACTGCTAATAGTCCGTGTTGGCTTTGGTAAAGGAGACTCAACTTAAGCGTGGATACCATTGCTCACCATTCAGTCTTTCACACTACACAAACACTGCCAACGCCAGCATCTCCAAGGGATCTGTGACTCACTTTCAGTTCGAAGTCGAAATCTTCCAAGTTGCAATTTTGGAATCTCTTTCTGTGTTCCATCCAAGTCGAAGGCTCTCAAGACATAAAGTATAAAGGAAAGCTAGAAAGAAATGAACGAAACGGCAGCTGCATTGCGACGGTTCACTTCTCTCATCTTATCCTCCCAGTCATAGCAAATAGCATAGCCAGTAATTCTTATAATATTTCTTGCTTCTTTCAGGCCTCACTTCACACCTTCCTCTTCCTGATCCTAGCCTTGCCATGGTATGGAATTTGGAATGGTTCTGGTCATGAGATCATGATCATGGGTCTGGTCCTGGACATAGACATCTTAGCCAAGCTTGGCTGATTTTGTTTATTTATCAGCATTTCTTTTTCATAAGTAGGTACTTTATATCATACTTTTATTTGACTCGGCATCGGCACTGGACATTGAAACTACTCAAATTAATTAAACATTAAAGACGTATTTGAGTCGTAATGATTTAAGTCGTCCTTCGCGTCGCGTCCAAATGGCTTTTTTATTTGACTACTATTACTGACTCTGACTTCTCCTTTTTCCTTTTACTGCCAACTTCTGAGTATAATTACATAGGTTAGGTGCTGATGAAATTGAATATCTTATTGTAGGTAGGTATATTCCTCAGTTGGAGTTGGAACTTCATTGTTATCGCCGTTTAACCATCCTGCTACCTACTTCTAATCTGTTAACTTTTTTTAATATTACACGTGACGGTCGGTCCTACAAGCCACTATTATTCGCACTTTCTTGCCGTTTAATCTCCACGTCTAAATCTAAATTGCCAAAAGTATCTTTGCTCTTTTCTTGTAATTATATTGTTTAACTAGCTTGTTTTTTTGTCATTGTTGTTTTTTGATCTTATCATATGCTCCGTGTTCCTCCGGATGTTTTCAGTCTTTAATACACAGTGGTAAGTACATAATCGTTAGTAAGCCCGTGGACGTATGTGACATCGCTATTTCGATTTTAGTACATATTGAATAAGTCAACGTCACATGTTGATGATGCAGTTTCAGTAGTATCACATAGCTCCTAGTTGCAAAATATGAAATTAAAATGTTGATCCAGTATATAGTCCAGTACTTCTTTTTGAATGAATTTGATGATATATAAGGACTAATGATTACAGTGGAATTAAATGTGGAATTAAATGCATGTAATGAACAAATTTCGTTATCATATCGCAGATAACGCTGAAGGTGCAATACGCTTGCTTTACTTTTTGCAATCTCACATTGAACATAGACATTGATCACATATGTATAAGTAAAAAAGTTAAGTGGGTTTACTTAGTATATCGTGCTATAGGAAACGTTTTTGCTAGAACGTAAATTTTTAATTCTACAGTCGGACGGTTCAGTGCTTGGAAGTAATTTGTACGGCACAAACTTATTTCTGTAGGTGGGTATTTCACCTCCAGTAATGTGTGTACTTAGGTAGGTAATTACTTTTGTCTTGCCTATCTTCAGCTAGGAGATGCATGCATATGTATTTAGGACAGGACCTTGTGGACGTACAAAGTATAGTATTCTTGTAAGTATGGTACGTAAAGTAATATTTAATAGACAAGCGAGCAGTAATGTAACATAACGTTGTAGTTATAGATCAAATAGTAGTTCTTAATGTTAGTTTCGTAGTTGTAGTTGTAGTTGAAGATAAACGTAATGCTTATGTATGTAGATTTGTAAAACTATTACCTACCTACTATTATATATATGGACCAAGAACATTCTAGCTCATTATATTTCTTTTCCTTGGAGAAATCATGAAGACCAGACATGAAAGCGGTGTAACAGAAACAAAACAAAACAGAACAGGGTCTGAGACTTTATAGGTAGGTAGGTAGAGGTACCTCTAGGTAGAAAGGTACATGACTACGAACTTCCAAGTCAAGAGTCAAGACCCAAGACAAGACAAGACTTCCAAGAAAGAAGTCAAAAGAATCAACAGCAATCTACCAGCAATCTGTGCGTATACCTAGTTTAGGTACCTAAGGTATTTAAATAGGGTAGGTTTCTGCGATTCGATGTGACTGTCGAGCGAGGCGAGTTATGAGAAAAACTAGATCTGATAGAGTAGAGAGTGAGAATAAGTTGTTGAGTTAAATTAAAAAAAACTAATGGCTCGGCTCAGCTGACGCTTATCATTCTTTTATTCTTGTTGTTGGTAAAATACTACTCAGTCACACAACGAGTACGATCAAAAAATTAAATAAGATGTGAATGTATGTGCATGGTACATGCTGTTTTGTTGATGATATAGGTATGTTCTGTATATCTGTTTCTGTATCTGTTATGATTTTTTCAAATTTTGCCCTTATTCTAAGCATTCGTCATCATCGTCATTGTCGTTATTCTGTTCCCTTCCCACCGTGCTTACACCTTCCTTCAGTTCTATTTACTCAAGTGGCTTGGCTTGACTTTTGTACCTCATCATTAAGACTTGAGTAAACAGAAATGCTGCTTTGATCCAACAGTAGGTGATCTGTCATTACATTACCCTGGTCTGATGTTGATCGTTCGTGTTTGCGAGGTATAAATAGGATGAGTTCGGTCGCAAAGGTCAAAGAAGAAACTAGCAACGTTACCTACCTAGGTACCGCACGTAACTAAGTACCTTTTAATCCTTCAGTGAGCGGGTGGCCATTTGTTCCATATTATGGGTAGGGACAGGGACACTGAAAGAAAACAATTTTAAAAGCACATTTACAATCAAACCTATAACCTATGTCAAAACCTTATTCCTATTTTTACACATTTTCTTCTTTCGTTCTTATTAGCATTGCTGAAATGTCCTTTTTTGCTTCATTTAATGGAAGTTTTGCTTGACTTGACATGTAGTATGATTGGTTACTAGAAGTTTTAACTGTAATAATTACTAAAACAAAATCTTTAATAAGTATCGAAATATTAACAGTTAATGCTAGTTTCAGTACAAGAGACAGAAAGTAATAACTTTATTACACTGTTACCTACAACGGTAATAAAATTGTCGATGTGACACAGTAAAACACAAATAAGTTTTAGGTATAAATACTCCTTTTGTTTATACTACTTTTGCGCTGACCAAATACCAAATATTCCAACGTCCCAACAGCAAACTATCACCGCGTCGTGTCAACGTTAAATCAATTTTGACCTGCGTGTTCATCCATGCGGTCTCGGAACATGATAAATAATTGAGCTAAGTATAGTTCAGGCCGTACCAGTAGTTCACGAGTCATGAATATATGGCGTTTTGCCTTGGTCTAACAAGAATGAAAATTCAAAGCAAATAAACCGTTTAGAAAACATAGCTCTGCAGTCGTCTGGAAGGTAGAAACACATGCTCCCAGAACAAAACTTTGAACTACTTGGGGATTAATTAATTGTATCCCTTATAACCTTGCCTTCCTTGACTTAACTTGTCTTGACAATAAAAGTCATGTTTGACGTAGAGGGAAGAAAAACATACAAGAAAACGTTTTCTGCTTCTTTGTCAGTAATTACTAACTTGTTTTGTCTGTTGTCAGTTGAATGCATCCAATTTCCCGCACCTAATTTATATTACACAAGTTTGAATTGGACTGAACGAGTACGACTTCAACTACCTTTACTTTTGCCAACCAACCGAACCTGAACATTTACAAGTACAAAAACTTTCCACTGAAAAATAAAACCTTTTCTTACCATACCATTTTACCCCGTCACTCATCTCACTCAAAGTTGTCGGCATATTATATACATCTAACTGCTAAATTGTAATGCTTCTCTATCCATCGAACCGTACTTTATAGAATGTAGTAATTTAATAGAGAATTACGATCGCATAATGATTGAAGCTGTAATTGATAATCGGAATCGAGCGCTTCGTTAATGTAAAAGGTGGACAGTTCTGGAAAAAAGTACACACTACCTAAAGTTTTACATTTTTACTCAATTACAAGATCCGTAGCCAAATTCTCAAAGCAAAAAATTTAAATGTCGGAATTAATTATCAGTATTAGGAGATACGCTGAAATGAATGTGAATTGCTAGTAAAATACCCACTTTTAATGTGCTTAAAAGGTCAAACTAATTCATTCTATAAATCTTGACGATGAAGGTCTATGTGGAGTCCGAAAGCTTGCTTTTTTTCAAAATTACCAACTACCGTAATCTCTGCTGTAGTATAGCCGGGTATATTAGCATATTGTACATGCGACCAGGAGGGTATACAATAAGAAGGAGGGGTTCGTTATTAGGATTGTATATACACATATTGGTAGGGTATATTAAACTAATAATGAAGCTAGAGGGGGGGATATACTATAACGGGAGGGTACATTACTAAATGGGTATATTATTACAGAGAATACGGTATTTAAATCGTCGAAAGTATGGATTTATTAAAATAATCGTTTTAGATAATAAGATTTAAAATTCACCCTCGTCCATCGAGTAGACCGCAAGTACCGAAAGTACATTTGCGTGTTTGTCAGTCTTCATTCATTTAGTGTCAGACATTCAATCGACCTACCTCCCATGCCTGTTACCAGGTTTCGTACTCACAAATATCTCTGAATTCGAGTAAGACCAGATTAGATAGAGATTCTCATTTCACTCCCAGGATGTGTAAAAGCAGTTTTAGTTACATAGTTCATGTATTGGCACTGTATGGGTATTATCGGTATGATCATCGTTTTGTAATTATATCTACCCACCTCGATTATGCAATGAGACTAAAATTTTCCTTCGCCAGTCATTACACGATTACAAGCATGACGGTATGTATTCATACCACGGAGAAAAGTACTTCAATCAAACTCGACTCGATCTGTATGACTTCCTTGATATAATTAACCCTGGGTGTCTATAGATCCGCTCTGTCCCAAAGCCTAATAAAATGCTACGAACCCAAATTCAAGTTGAAAAGCGCACATATTTACATCGTTCGGTCATTACAAGAAAATGGAGGTGCACAGGAAGACAAATAAGTAATAGGGTAGTGGGAGTAGAAATCTACTATTGTCATTTGTGATTGTGAATTGTGAACTACACGCTAAAAAAATTGACGAACATCAACCGGATTACTATTATTTTGTAATAGGCACACAGGCACACTATTAATATCATAAAAAAACATCCATAGCGAAACCTATTAAATATATCAATACTTTTTTTC
>JAAXYX010003128.1:0-15254 GCA_036851915.1 Ptenothrix huangshanensis | reverse complement strand
GTTTTTATTAACTCTAACTAATTGTATTTTGAAGTGTTCACAATTACCCGCCGTTCACAATTACCCACCTTTACCCTACTCAAGTACTTTTCATCTGGTTTACCGCTAGTATAAATTGCACTATTTTTATATGAACTCAGCAGGCTCTTTCTGACAAGCCGTAATCTTCTTACGAAGACCAATTTTACTTTTCTTGCAGAAATCTCCTCAACCATCCTTCGGACGTCACAAATTACAAATTGTTCATTGAAAAGTTTAATGCTGTTTTGCGTATCAAAGTTCTGGAGACTGGTAGTTTCTTAGTTCTCTGATCCATAAACCAAGCACAGAACTGACAGTATTCTGTCCATTTGACAGTACAAATTAAAAATAGATCATCAGGCAAAAAAGGTATGGGGTTATATTTGGGCATGGGGTTGCAGACTAAATATGACACAAAAGTTGAGGGGTGAGGTATTATTCGAAGGGGGACTATGGGTGAGGGTATAATTATATATTTTTTTAAAAACATCCTACAGCAATTTTAACAATTCTAAAAAAATGAAAGCGTACGAGTTTACAACGACTCAGGTTTATCTTTAATGTAATCTCCAGGTGAAATCGCAATCATTGGGGAATTATCCTCCCGAGGAAACCCGGTGACATTTTTACTTCTTTCTGAGTTTGTGAAAATATCTAACGCACCAACTTTTTAGTTTATTCGGACTAGTATTAAAGTTTAACGTTTTTTGAAAAACCATATCAGAAATCCAATAATTGACAAAATTTCAATATAGTGATTATGAACATGAATCATGAATGGGAAATGGCAATGCTTACCCTGGGCATTGGTGATCTTAAGTGTGAAATATCGACACGAGTCTACAACACAACCGAGGGACGAAGATACCCATTGACTCCCAGGATAACAGTCGATCACCGAGTGACCAAAGAATTTTCCGTCCTCATCCTCTAATTTAATATTGCAGCAGTTACCAGCAGCAGCATACAACGTCAGCTTGCAGCTTGCAGCTGGGTTATTTATGTCCCAGTCTTTCGCTCTACAAACAATAATGCAAATATTGGAACTAATTGCATTTAACTTCAAGATCATTTATCGATAAAATATGATCATATTAGCATTAACTCCCTGAACAGATTTGAACGCCTACAATAATTACTATAAAAATTAAGTGCAAACCTGTGAAAGTATCTAGGTTTTTGATTAATATTAAACGCCAAGTTATAAACAAATACTTCTTTCTCCAGTAAAATTGCCTCCTTTTCAATTTTTAACTCCATTTGGTATTAAGAACGTCTGGCAATCTGTACAATCTGAAATACGAAGAGTGGTAAGAAAAACTAGATTTAATCAAGTCAATCAGATCAATCGGGTGTCACGCAAAGAGCGAAGAAGTGGTGACCAAATAAAATCCACAGGCCCAGCTCTTATCTATAATATAATTTTCTGGTAACGACAAAATGACCTTAAATCATGCTTAATCTTATTTGACAGCTTGCAAGGCTACTATTCAGAACTTGGTTTTGTCAAGTAAAGTTTATATTAAGCAAAAATATTAACCTACAAAATCAAATGCTTCAACTTTTACATGTTTAAAAGTAAATTAATTAAGTAAAAAAATAGGTAGTTCATCTACTCTCCCTGATTTAAAATTCGCGCTACGGACAAACAAGGACAAAAGTGCTTGCTTTTACTGCGTGCTAAAAAGCCTATATGAAATGAATAGTTGTGGCGTAAAATCCTTGAATATAGTGAATATTTATAGGGAATAGTCCCAGTTATACAAATGGCTACATCAAATATTTTATAATTTATCATTTTGTTGACCCATTACCCACTTACGCACCGTACGGTGTAAAAAAAATCAAACCTTGAAATTGAAATACTTATATAATTCATTACAAAAATATTTACACTTAAATAATCACTATAATTTATGTACAAACACAGAATACATATAAATTGAACTTGTTATTATGTATTTTGATCTAGGAGTTTTTATAGGAGTTTGAATATTAATAACGATTGTACACATACTTGAGGAAGCGTGATGAAATAGCCGTTTATGCTGCCAAAAACACCAAGCTATTTCTTAGTATCTGCCTACGATGGAATGTACTATAAAAAATACAAATACTGATAACTAGATACTTTGTCGGTCTTAAGTAAATGCAATTAGGACAGAAAAGTTTAAAGTCCACTTGTTGCTCCGAGTACACTTACCAGATTGAAAAGTCAGCCTTGCTTTATTTTCAAAAGCAAGACTATTTCTCTCGACCAAGTTAAGTTGTGCATTTACAGCCATATACAACTAATATTAAAAAAAAGCTGACACGTATAACAAGTACGTACATATTATCATGCATTACATATTGGAATCCGTGATAAACGTCCAGTCCTTGGTACCTATTTAAAACCACAAAACTGTTGAACAAGGGATCTGGAGGAAACGGGTCAACTCTCTCTGGATACATCCATAGTGCCATAGTTGTTGTGAAATGCAATGATAATTGCATTTTACAATCTCTGCTTACGCGTTCAGATTCCTTTCGGTCCATTCATCCCTCCTTGAACAGTGGCATTTATTTTCTGTTAATGCACCACCAGAATCTTTCCAATGGTAGTGACGGAAAGTTCTATCTACTCACCTACATTCTTCACATGAAACAGTGCTTATTATTCTATAATAGTTGCATTTGAATAATAAAAATTCATTATATTGATGTATGTGTATGCATACGTACACTTTCTAGGCACATGTACACGTATTCAACTGCTACAATTAAAAGTAACTTCAGCTAATTGCAATTAATAAACCTATTCACAAATAATTATGCTGATGTTACCACCGCATCCAATTAATGCAAATACCACTTGTTAACTCTAATTGCCATCAACTTACGCCAATTGCGCTAAAATTTTCAAAAAGTCATCAGAATTGAAAATAACGTGCAAATTTGGTGTGATTTATAGAATTGCAGCTTTGTATAACGATCTAACAATCAATTAAGCTAAAACTAGTCTTAAAGCATATTGATTAATCATTGATTTTGAGTTTTGGGTACGGGAAGTACAATTAAGACGAATAACAGGTATTACCAGTGCATTACAAAACCTCGAAGTACTAACAAGCATGGTGAAATGTAAGGTATGAACGATTGGTCGTGTCTATTAAAATATTTCTACGATAACACAACCTCGTTAACGCAGCTAAATGACCTCCTTGACGACAAGACGGCTATTGCACTATATCGCAGCTTCTAATCAAGTCGTAAACGTGGTGTCGACCCTACAGCTCGTTTTCGAGTAGATAATTATTTTCAATATAATGCTAAGTATAATTACCATTTGTAATGCGTAGATCGACTGATAGATACATAATTAAATACTGAACAAACGATCGGAAAGTACAAAGTGGATAATGGATACGATGTCCAGCCAATGCAATGCCAGCCCTTGTTTTTCCAAGTCCTCAAACACCGCCTATTCTTCGGGAAAAAGCTCAACATAAAAAATTAGATACACTAATACAAATTGCGGAATAGACATAAATTACATGATTAAGTTGGTATCTCGGTATTTATTATTGCTTAAAAGTCATTCAGCTCTAATGAGTCCAATTAAGTTACATTCCAGATGCAAAAGGACTAGAACTTTCCGATGGGGAAATACATGTGTCTGCCTGGCGTGTGTAATTACGTGTTTATAATTACCTTAAAACCTGTAATTATAGCATGCATCTAAGATAACCGGTCTCTAATTTTAGCCGGGTCAAATCCTACACTTGAGCATTACGATGGCCGGAGAGAGCAAATTTTTTGAGCAATTTTCAAATGCAGGTTCGTTCAAAATCGCTGCACGACTGAACGTCAAGTAATTTCAGAAAGAATAGTTAGAACTGACGTGAGACAAGGGAGCGGCGGACTCCTGCTGTCCTCCCAAGTTCAGAGTTCAGGCATTTTTTCTGCAGTACTTAATACCTACCGAAGTATCTGTAATTATTACATAATACTAACTTGCTTGAAATTGTTTTTGTCAACTGCAGTGCCCTCCTACACATGAAAGTAATCTTGCATCTACACGACTGAAACTGCCGATTATGTTACACTAAACCTTATTTGGACAGTTCGCTCTTCGGATAATTGAATAATTGCCTATAGTTTGCATGCGCAGTAATGCTATTTGTGACTTAAGACGTCAACGTTCGCATTTCCAAATCTGACTAAAAGCAAGCTTTCACATAATCGATAACCGCTAAATGCAAGGGTGCGTAAATCCAACTTTGTTTACAAACAGTAATTTTTGCGCTACTTTTTACTAAAAACTGTTTAAAGGTATTTTTAGTAAAATTGGGCTTACTCACCTTTGCGTTTAGTGTGTATTGAATATGCGCATTTTTGGTTTTAGTCAGATTTGGAGATGCGCACTTTTGCCTCTTAAGCCACTATGGGTAGCGACATTATTAATTGCTACCATATCCCTACAGGGAATGAAGTAAGAACCACTGAATATGTAATTATGTATTTAAAAGTAAAACTCGAAATAAGTAGCATTGTGAAATCTTTGCAACTTTGGTCTATGTATGTAAAAACGTGCTAGAAATAAATTTTAATGAAATTCACAAACAAAGATGGTTGGTATGAATATCTGCACCAAATACCTTAAAACTTCTAAACAGGATCTATGCAAGGGTGCATGTATGTATGTCAAAAATTTATTAATCAACGTGAATTCAAGGGAAACATGTAGAACTTTATTAGTCACTGTTGCACAACTGCAATCGCCTCACGACTCAGTATAAATAGCAAAGCATTTTTAAATAAGGATTGTTGTGGTTTAGTATCACTTCTTATATAATAGTAATTTTAGATCCATATAAATGGTGGTTATATATTTGAATAGAGCCACGTAACGCTATAAGCATAATATCATTAACTATATATATATACTGCATTACAACAAACCAGGTCCCTTTTATGCCGGCATTTTTAAAAAATTGTGAAATTGAAAATTAGTGGCAGAAATAGACATAAATGGCATAAATAGACACAAATTGACCAAAATGCACAAAAAGAAAATAATATGTAACTAGTCTTAAATTGTTTATTTCATTTATTGCATTAAGTCGTCTGGTTTGGTAAGCTGCCGCAGCACAAGAATAATTATTTTCAAATTTATTCAGACTCAGACTGCCTCATTAACCACAGCTGTGCTCTCTTACATCGACAAAACAAATATCTGCGTACTAAAATTTGCAATACAAGTTAGAGTATGTATGTAACGAAAATTAAAAATCGTAAATACTGGTTTTAATAATACAATTGTAGTACCTACTCACTCATCACAATTAATTATTAGCGTTTTCGTGGAACTATATTTTGGATTTGTTCTTAGCGTCTGAGTTGGCTTATTCTGTAAGACCCACAATAATGTCGTCATCTGATATTTATTTATTATGTTAGTTAAAAATGAGAGTTAAAAATACGTTAAGTTGAAATACGTGGGTGGCTACAGCGTGATTTAGTATTTTGTATTTATTAGTAGTAGTTAATATTTTAATGCCGTACTTTTGATGTTAAAGGCGTTATTTTTAATTTATGCCAATTTATGCCAAAAATGTACATTTTTAAGTGTCAATTTATGTCTATTTATGCCAATTTATGCCGCCACTGGCACAAATGGCATTGGGACCCTGCAACAAACGTATGTACTTCCAGTTGAAGGACACCAATGAGCATTCAGAAGCTTGAAAAGTGCAAAATTAAATTGATATCCGACGCTGGATTAATGAGTCTCGAAAATACATATGTACATATAATGTATGTATGAACAACAAAAACAATTAAATATTGATTCTTACAAGCTAAAGTGATGGTGTCTGTTGCAGAAAGATAAATAGTTACAATCACTATACTTTGTGTGAGTACGGCATGTAAATTTAATGGAACCATTATCTACACCATGTATCTTACTGATACTCCGAATTACGTATAGGTATCTAAGTAATTACTTTATCATGCATGAAAAATAGTAACAGCCAAATAATCGAGGAATTTCCCCAGATTTCCTATTTTCCAGTGTAATTAAAGACACAAGTTTAAGTATTCAACAATTCAAGCAGGCCAACACGTTGGTTAAGGCAGTAAACAACAACATGTAGGCTGAATCGGTTGCAGTGCCCTCTAACTGGTCCCTCCCATTGGCCCGGAACAGAATTGCCTACAGCACCGATGCTAATAATTTTGAGGTGATAATCCGGAATCGTCTGAAGATAACTTTCTCAGTACTTTCCAGTTTTAACTTACATACACAAAGCATATTAATCTTTGGGATTCCACCTTATTATTGTCTTTGACTATATATTTCATCCAAGACTCCTTATGAGGTTCCGTGATTGTATGCGTGCATATTACACGGCCGCCACGTACGTGATGGCGACCATTTAGTTCTGCGTTAAACTGCAATTCCATAGTCACAGTATGGACTGTTGATGCAATATACCGATCAATGCACCAAACTAATTTAGTAACAACCTTGAGTTACAGTCTATTTAACACACGGTATATAAGCTCCGAAAAATTAGCTACTACAGTCACTCTTTTACGGATAGGTTGTAGCGTTGAACGAAAAATTAATTACACCATTTCCTACTCGCTTGTTCTAAATTAATACGCAAATATTTCCCACGTAAATACAAAAATACAGTTTTTTTATTTTAATTTAACCCTTCGAGAGAATACATTTAATCAGCTATTTGTTTACGAAGTTATTAATTTAAATAATTTTTGATACCAGACGACAGGCTTATAAAGCTACAACGTAAATACGAATTTATTACTTTAGTTCTGCACAGAATCGTACAATGTATCTGTGGTTGTTAATTTTCACTCTTGCAATTCAGTCGCCTATAAGTTGCATTACGGCATATAAATACGATTTTAATCCAGAAGCATTTTTTACAACGGTCGACGTAGATACAAAAAATAAAACCGTTCTTGACTTTATGACCGCGGAAAATTTAGAAAAAGTTTACGGAGCCGAGGCATTGAACCAAGCAGCAGTTTACGATTCCGCAAAACAGACTTACTTGAGTAAACCTCCGTCCTTTAATGACCGAGATATCAACTTCATCTTGTACACCAGGTAATTTTTTTTAATTCTGAAAATTTATTTAATAACGTTTTATCCTTGGAAAGAACTTCTCAAAGTATTTTGGCACATTCACTGTTGAATCCTTGTAAAACCTATCATAAGATAAATAATTACAGTGTTTATTAATGTTTTAGTGAAAGCGCCACTCCCGTTGGCAAGGTATTTTTTTTGGACGACCCGGGAAGTTTAGAAAGAGCAGGATTTTTAAAAAATACAAAGACTAAAATAATTTGTCACGGATTCATGAGCAGCTATAGGGACGGTCCGGGAAAAATCTTGGTGCCTGGTCAGCAAAATAATAATACAAAATATTTGGACAGCACTTACATACATTGTTACGTTGCATGCATATTATTGAACAAGGTTTTCCATTCTATTGATAATGAATTGTAATTTAGCCTACTTGGGAGGTTCACCGGATCAGAAGTTGCCCTTGAACGTTATTCTTGTCGACTGGTCTTCATTAGCGGGGATTCATAAAGCACCGGCTCCTCCATCCTCCAACCGAAATTACTTTAACCTGCTCTATTTCCCTCCAGTAGAAAATACCGTAAACGTTGGAGCGGAAATTGCGAAAGCAGTCAGATTTTTAATTGAGCACGGCAGCATTACTCTTGATGATATTCATTTAATTGGACACAGTCTTGGGGCTCAAACAATGGGCTATGCTGCCAAGGACATCCAGAACGATCTTAAAGACAAAGTGGCTCGAGTTACAGGTCCATTCATCGATAATTCCGAATTTTATTATTACTCAGTACTAGGAATTTTAACTCGCGGATTTCACTAACAAATGATATTCTTGAATTGAGTACAGGACTCGACCCGGCAGGTCCGTGTTACGAAACATGGCATCCAGTCTGTTTTACTATCCATCTCATTCCTGATCCCATAGATAGAACAGATGCAAATTTTGTCGATATTATTCACACCAACTCACGCTTGTTTGGCATGAAAACAAAAGTAGGACAAGCCGATTTTTACCCAAATGGAGGGGCGATTCAACCAGATTGCGGTTTCCTTCTTGGTACGTTTCATTCCTGGCATTTGTATATAATTATGAATACATGCTCGTTATTTCTTGGATTTCATTTTTTTTTCAAATTACGTGTTTCTTCCAGATTCGTGTTCGCACAGTCGGTCCATTGAACTTTTTGCAAAATCTGTATGCGATGGAAATACCGCAGAAGATTTACTTGCTCACAAATGCGCGTCGTGGGAATTGCTTCTAGCCAATAATTGCGGAGATACAGAATCGGAATATTTCGGAGAGTATTGCTCTACAAAGTAATTGTGCTTTTTTCATATGCATTTCTCAATTTATTGTTGATAATATGAAGATTTAAAATACGATCCATGTTTTGATCTCATATGTTCTACATGTAAATTTTACGAAACTTTAATTATGATTTCATAATTTTCAGGGCAACCGGATTCTATTATTTGGAGGTTAACAAGCCTGAACTTTGTAATGGGCTCCCTTGAAATTCTTTAACATTTTCCGAGACGAAGGAAAATGATAAAGCACAATCCATTATAATAACTTCAAGTATTCCTAATAAAATTAATAAAATTCGATTGCAATTATGTGTCGTAAATATATTTGGTTTGTATTTGTTATATGCTATAATGTAGACCTATAGTCCTTGAACATTTTAAACAAAAACGTTGTTTTAAATTTGCATGAAATTGCAACATTGTTGTCCTTTATTGTAGTACCTAGATTTCTATTAATTATTCGTTGTTCAATAGTTTTGTAAGAATAACCAATTCACTTTCTCACGATCAGTTGCAGTGAGAGAAAGATCTCATTCAAAATAAACTGAATCTGTTCCAAAGAGGACAGCGTAAATAGATTTAGTATACGGATACAAACTACGCTACGCATAATGCAAAATGCAATAGATTTTAAAATTTTTGGCCTTGCAGCACCAACATCGATTTGCATATTATTTGAAGAACAATAAAGAGGAAAACATTATAGTATGGGTTTCATTCAAAATTATAAATAAGAAATTGATTTTTTGCAACTTGATGGTGTGCACTGTGCTCTACAATACAATTTTATAACAGTAAAAACTATAACTACCGAATATACAGCGTTACAACAGATTTGTTATTAAAGTAACCAAAAGTACAAAAAGTATAAAGACGGCATAATGTGGTTCCCCAAAAAGCATTATGGAAGGGTGAAAAAAGCACAACTATGGTCGCCTAATTTAAGTAACAATGTATATATTTAAGTTCCACAAATTCAACTATTTTTATTAGATTTCAGACTATTTTGGTTATTAGCCGTCACTATCATAATAACCGAGTCCCCAATATATATGTCTGAAATATTGATTTTTCACTAAATAGCAGAAAGCCTTGCACACAAATACATACGTTACGTAGGTAGTTATTTATTTCGTGACTGAGTTTGCATTGACATTGATAACTTGCATCTTAACAGTTAACAAATCTTAATTCATATAGTTAAACTTTTACAACGACAAGGACAATACAGATATCAAACTGGATCTTTGAATGGACCCACAATTAGTGTGTACACTGTAAAAACTTAACAATCTTAAAGAAGGAGCAATGCATGTGGTCTAAAAAATAGGCCCTGCTCAAGACTAGAATAATTATGATGGAAGCATCTCAAGTGTATCCAAAATGTCAGCAAAGTTATGTTTTAATGCCTTTGTAATGAACTTAAAATGCACCTTAACTGCATTCATTAATGTACTAACGATAAATACGAGTAAGGTTTCGGGCGTTTCAGGTTCACTAGTTTGTACTATGTAACATGCATGTTATTTTGAGCTTATGTGATTATCTAAAATCTAGAGGCGGATAGATGGACAGGGTGGAATGAAGAATGAGAGAAGAAATTGTACAGGAATCATTGTGCGTAGAAAGAGTGTGTGAAAAAGAGGTCAGAACGCCGGTAAGCAATTAAAATTTTCCATAGGAAGATAACATGGTTTGCCACTACAACGATTATGATGCGCCTTGTACTCCTCCAAGGATACTGGCATTGTGCTATCATATTCGCGACAATCGTAAAGCTATTTCTCATAAAGTGAAGTCGCACATGCAAATACGACATTACAACACTCCGCATTAATTACCTATGTGAATTTTTTCATCCCTGTTCTCTTTACCTGTACTACTTTAAGCAGCAAATTACTACCAAATGAAAGTATGCTGATAAAATGCACATGAAAATGTAATTAGCTAATTTATGTCTTTGGTGTGTACGTCTGTTGATCATTCAACGATCTTCCTAAGGAACTGAACTTTAACCCCATTCGTTTCTTTGTCATTGTACGAGGAGCATATTTATTTTTGACAGTTTCACTTTTACTTATTTAAATCAAGGTGCAGACAACAAGTCTACCGAGACAGACATTATACAAATCTTGTAAAGTAACATTTAAAATGAGTTTATTTGTACTAGTTTACAGTTTAGCAATAATTCAGCAAAATATTTGTACAGTAAATACTCTGGAATTAATGAGCTCAGCACGTCAAAATTTGGTTGAAGAGCATACAGAAGATGACCTCTTAGAAAATTTGATGAAACCTGATAATCTGGTCCATGTATTTGGACCCGAGTCGCTCATCTCAGTTCCAGTTTATAATCAAGAGAATCAGGAGTATACGGAAGCATTTAGGGATATTGAAGATATCAATTTTGTTTTGTATACAAGGTAAGCATGTTTTCGTTAGAACTCCTTTCCTACGTGATTTTAAAAAATAACCAATATCCAAAACTGTTCTAATTTTACAAATACGATATTTTCATATAGTAATTCACAACCAGGCGCAACTGGAGTGCAAATCCTTGCGGATAATCCATTAGTTTTGGAGCGCAGTGGATTTATCAAAAATGCGACTACTAAAATTATCTGTCATGGATTTATGAGTGATTACCTGCAAGGCCCGGGGAAATATTTACTGCCAGGTCAGATTGAATTTAATAAAAATAATGAAACGCTGGCCTGTTTGGTATAGGTGAAATTGCGAGGTAGCGTTATAACTTTATTTGACTGCGTATATTTCAGCATATAACAATATGGTGGGACAAAGTAAGCCACGGGAAGCCATGAACATTATCCTTGTTAACTGGGCCAAAATGGCTGGGATTCACAAGACCGAACCACCACCAACTCCAGACACCACGGATTTAGGTACGAGAAAATGGTACGACATATTTTATTTCCCACCAGCAAGAAACACGGAACTTGTGGGAAACGAAACTGCCAGATTGATTAGATTTCTTCTGAAACACGGTGAGGTTACGCTGGATGGAATTCATCTGATTGGGCATAGCCTCGGAGCTCATGCAATGGGATACGCTGGTCTAAATTTAAACCTCACGCATCAAGGCAAAGTATCTAGGCTTACAGGTAAATTAATTTAACTAAATTTAATTTCAGAATATCCAAAAAAAGTGCAATACAAATTAACTGCTTTTTCCATATCATTAAATATAGCGCTGGATCCAGCTGGTCCATGTTTCGAAAGTTTCAGTCTATTCTGTCTCATTGGTCGATTCCGTCACGTGAATAAAAATGACGCAAAGTTTGTTGATGTGATTCATACACATGCTCGAGCGCTAGGAATGAAAAGCCCAGTAGGACATGCTGATTTCTATCCTAACGGGGGATTTCATCAGCCTGGGTGTCACTGGACCACATTTGGTAATTTTATCTGAGCAACACAACACAAGCAAGTTACTTAGGAATAGTGATTTAATTATGTATTATTGTATGATTTAAGGAATTTGCTCACACCGACGATCGATTGAGCTGCTGGCAGAGTCAATTAAGAAAACAAGAGCTACTTTGTTAGCCCATAAATGTTCAAGCTGGTCTACATTTATTCGAGGAAATTGTCGCGCCGGAGACTTTGCAGTTCTTGGAGAGTTCTGTTCTACCAAGTAAGTGATGTTCTTTTTATATCATTCCCTTTAATGGGTTGTGGAAACTTACACGTAAGCGTAATGATTGTGCTCTTATTGCAATGTTCTATGATTTTCAGTGCAAGTGGAGTTTACTTTTTAAGAACCCATAGCGAATCGGAACAATTGATTGTTTAGATAAACAAATTGAATTTGGAAGGGATTTAAAATGCAGTTGGAAAAAAAATTGGATCACTGAAGCTCCGTTGTTCATATGATAATAGCATTTGGTTGTTAAATTATGCAATTCTGTTCCGAAATTAAAAACTGTCTAGTAACTAATTCGAAATAAAACACCATTGCGTCGGAAGTTCAATGTCAACAGACCATCAATGAAAATGTACTTTGATTAAAGAATCTTGCGTTCATTTATTTTCGCCTAGAGTCAGTTTGCGAATCAACGCGTGTTAATATGGTCTCTTTTGGAATTGACTATACATTTTTTTGGCTCCGCAATTAATTACGGAAATAGAATAAAAAAATAGGATCCTTCCATACTTCCATCCAAATCAGGTTAGTTATAAAAATTATAATTCATTCGGTTTCAATCATCACTTAACACAGAACTGATTCGTTGGCTTCATGATCCATTTGGTCCCAACTAAAATCAAAATGCTCATTAGAATTAAGTTTAGCATTAAAATCGACATACGCATTTACACGCTGAACAAAACAAAAAATGGTTACATCAAATTAGTGAAGTAAAATTAAGAATAATCACCCCATTTTTGTCCGAGGACAACAGGACATCCACCATGATGTAATCGGTGATCTAGTGAGCCATCTGGTTTATTATTGTACCATAGAAGCGCTGACCTTGGTTTTGGCTTTACTGAAAAACCCAGCACTGGAAACGCCGTCTTTCCGCCCAGACTAACTTTGTTAAGCTGTTTCAGGCAAAATGTAAAACAGAATATTTCACAAGCATATATTTTTTACGACATATGAGTAATGAGCCATATTCATTGTAAAAATTGTAAATACAGCGAAGCCTGGTTATAGTGGTTCCTCACCGGTGAGCATAAGGTTATAGTGAATTTAAATCCTTATTTTATTCCACATCGTATTCACCATCAACGTTACAATAGCAAAAACGATGTTGTTGGTTTGTAGAGGTCAAGTCTACTATAACCAGGTTTTATTGTACACATAAAAGAGATAGGCTTACGTAAATCAAAAAGGTTGCCACTCTTGTGTTGTTGGTGACTCTCAATACAACCTGATTTTAAATGTTTAAATAAAGCTCCTCGTTGTAACCAGAATTAGGTAATTCTATATTTTCTCATATATTTGTAGCACTTACATCGAAGTGTGGGGTGAAATGTCCGCCAGGGATGTTTGAAGCAACATGAAATGACTCACTTGCTGTATCACCCCTCACATTCAATTTGGTAGCACCCTCAATTTTATATTCCAGCTTTGTTAGAACTTTATCTGTCCTATCGATCCAGGCCACAGATCCCGCTCTTTCAGAGACATTGGTACGAGATTTTAATGTGTCATTGCTGGTATATGCAAATGAGGATTCAAAAACAGCAGATAAAGGTTGTTCGTAGGATCTCTGAATTAAATGATTTGCCTCTTCTCTTGTGACAAAATCGTGAATTTGAAGTAGAGGTGGGTCCTTGTTCAGTAATTCGAACTTATAAGGAAATATTGCAATGGTGATATCGTACCAGCAATTTAATTCCCGTTGCTCCTCCTTAGTCTGTGGTACCAGCATGGACATTTATACATACACGGGGTAAAGTAATTATCAGCAAAATGGTAAACCAATCACTATTTCGTCAATAATTTGTAAGTTTCTTTGTAGAATGAATTGCATTTCCCTTTAAATTCCTACCTGCCAGTTTTCTTCAGTTTTGCACAATGTCAGAAAATTCACATGATTTATTTGCGGGTCGTACTTCCGATATCCTCGGTAAATTTCTTGCGATAAAAATTTGTTGGTAAGTTGCCTTACGCTCTTGTTTTGTGTTCTATCGACTTTTTCTTGAAAGAAGAAAAAATTAGGTACATGTTCCTTGGTCCATTGGGCATCGTGCTAACGTTTCAAACGTATAAATCAGTACCTTGTAGATAATTAACGTAAACAAAGTTAAAGACAAATCAGAATAGTTATTTGTATAATGCTGAAATAGCAATACTTGATCCGACATTCGTATAAACGATTTCCAGTACATTTCTATAGTTGAAGACGAAGGTGTGTCGTTGAAACTTCCATTTTGCTGCGACTCTGTAATCATGTGAAGGGCGGTTCTCATCCAGTCAACTGCGCTCGCGTAGTAACCATCTTGGAAGGCTACTTGGCCAATTTTTGTCACGTCTGAAGGATCTACGGTTATGTTGCTCACAATTCCTCCAAACTGTCCGCGGGTCATCTAAAAATAGTTTTTAAATGATTATTGAAAAGGCTCTCTTAATAATTATTTAATTAAGATTATGTGTACATGTGAATGTTGAAGTCATTTATTACCTAAAATAAAAATACTACTTTAGACTTAGTTGTCACCTGCAGAATGTCAAAATCATGTACAAAGTGGAACATCTGTATCAATGACGCAAACTTCGTAAAATCTTCAGGACTCGGCCACGTATCAGAAGGAATATCTAGCAAACCTGCGACTAGTAGTGAATCGTATAACAAGATGCGGAAGTTTAAGTATTCGCTGGAAACTAATTTAATTATACATGTGTTAATAACCGTAATAGTAAAAACAAGCTTGCTATTTTTAATGTGCTGCGCTACCTTCACCAGACTTTTGCAACGATTTATACAGTGGCATAAATTCAAAAGCACATCGACGCAGAAGTGCCAGAATTAAGAAGGGATGGTTTATAATTGCCATGTAGTTTCTTTTTCCTTTCGTTGCTAAGTTCCATTTTGTAATAGCTTCGAAAACCTCTTTTTCGTAAGTTTTTATGTATCTGAGAAAAGTTGCAAACTGTCATTCCCAGTGCAAAACGTGTGTTTATTAAATACGTGGACCTGTTTACTAATAATTCTATTTATTAGCACATGAAATCGCTTTTAAATATTGTAGAATACCTGTCCACATTGAGCGACACCTCCACTCTCAAACGGTTCTTCCATTTCTCCGCGTAATACTTTAGGAATAAGTAAAATTTGTGTTCGTTTTGTATTAG
>JAAXYX010003127.1:0-15258 GCA_036851915.1 Ptenothrix huangshanensis | reverse complement strand
GACTATTGAAAAAGTATAAAAATATAACTTTCCAACATTTTGAAAGTGTTAAAATTTAAAGTATCGACTTTTTGAAAAGTGTATAAATTCAAATTCTGACTTTTTAAAAAGTGTAAAAAATCAAATTCGGACTTTTTGAAAAGTGGTAAATTTAAAAATTCCGACTTTTTAAAAAGTGTAAAAATTCAAATTCGGGCTTTTTGAAAAACTAAAAATTTAAAACTCCAACTTTTTAAAAATTGTAAAAATCAAAATTCCGACTTTTTAAAAAGTGTAAAAATCAAAATTCGGACTTTTTGAAAAGTGTAAAAATCTAAAGTACCGACTTTTTGAAAAGTGTAAAAATTAAAAATCGGATATTTGAAAAACTAAAAATTTAAAGTTCTTACTTTTAAAAAAAGTTGAAAATTAAAATTCAGACTTTCTGAAAAAGTGTAAAATTTTAAAATTCACACTTTCTGAAAAAGTGTAAAAATTTAAATTTCCAATATTTAAAAGGTGTAAAAATTAAAATCCAGGCTTTTGAAAAAGTGCAAAATTTAAAACCCGGACCATTTGATAAAGTTAAAAATACGTGTTGAAAACTAACACTATAATTATATAAAACCCTTAGCCTTGGCTACTTCGAAAAAAATCCTGGTTACGCTACTGATTGTGAGATAGCTAAAGCTTGCAGGTGTGGGATTCAATACTTGATGCTTTTGTTGCGTTGGGACTTACTTACTGAGTCAGTGCGCGTTTTCAATTAGAATAAAAGAATGTGTTTTATCAGTCAGTAATAATATGAGTAGGGAAAGTGTGCAATAAAAATTCAGTGTGTTACGTATTTGTCACTTTTTAGAAGCAACACATGCATTAGGAAGTAATTTTGAGCTAAAACATAAAATTCCAATATAATTATTTCTCTCCTACAGTCATTCACGTGCGCCGTATAACAACAAACAAATAATTATTATATAATCCATACGGTTATTCTCTCAAAGAAAAACAAAAATAAAAATTGTAAAATTCTTTATTGTGGAAAGCAAAAGCAATTGTTGATTTGATTGCCTCGTAACGCTTGAAAATCTTACGCTTGGTTTTCTCCAACAGATTTTGTGGAGCAAAATAATTTTGTTAACAAAAGTCTTTAGGCTCTAAATAAATCTTTTCTACAACTCCCAAATGCAGCAAAAGTGCATTTGGGAACTTTTATACATTTTTATGTAAAACGTGCAATTTTCGTCACACTTAATTTTACTTTTTCGAAAAGTCTACTGTTACATTTTTTATTATTTAGACGTCAGAATTTATTTTTACTTTTTCGTAAGTGAGAAGAATTATTTAACACATTCTTTCAAGCATGTAATTTTGTTCAGGTGTTTGAGTTTTTATTTTTTAAGCTTTTTCTAAAAGTTGGGGTTTTTATTTGTCACAGCTTTGAAAAAATGTATATTTTTAAATTTTGCGTTTTTTAAACAGCAGAATCTTTGCCGGCAAATTTTATTCCAATATTTACATTTTACATGAAAATCAAAAATCGCCAGAATTTTTATGCCAACTTTAAAATGACTCAACCCTTGATTTACATTTAATTGCGTTCCCTTGTCATCCTAAATTCCATAATTGATAGAAGTTGAAGCAGTTTAAAGCTCTAAGAAAAATCAGAAACAATTGAATAAACGCAAGAGCAAACAGCGAATTTAACTGTGCACAACCAATTTTTATGTTATTGTTATTCAAGGATGCATGAGGGTTTTAATGTAGTTTGAAATGTTACTTATGTAGGTATATAGTAATGCATTGAAATTTCATTGCAAACGCTTTAAAGCCTTTTAGATGTAACTGTATTTGTGTTCTAGCACATGTCATCTTTAAATTTTAAACAAAAATGCAATTACACACTTAAAATATCAACATAAAAAATATTGATACGTAACCATTATACAATGGAGCCGAAATTATGTCACCAACAAAAACAAACTGGAGCAGAAATATAGTCATGTCTTTTGTAAGCAAAACAAAGCTTTATTTTCTCTTTTACTGTTCGTGTTTCATACACATGAATTCTTGGCTATTAAGAATTAAACATGCATTATCTTTGTCAATAAAATTAAATTCTAAAAATTAAATTCCCCTCGAAAGTATCTCGATAAATTTCCTTTTAACTTTTTTTCGAAGAGACCAAATCCTAAATGACATTTTTAAAAAAACAAAATTTTAATTTTTACGTATTTTCAGGTGGTTGAATTTTTGAAAAACGAGAATTAAAAACGTAAATAATTTTAAAATGCAAAAATTATGCATTTTTTACCTGCACCAAGCACACAATTTTTAAATTTATCGGGAAAAGACGCGGTTTTTTTAAAATTCACACAATAACAACGAATATTTTTTTTAAATTAGAAAAAGACGCAAACATTTTAGTTTACACAAAAACGACCCAGCTTTTGTTCAAAATTCACAAAAAAAGGGCTCATTTCTTTTAATTCATACAAAAATGACGCAATTGTTTTAAATTTTACACAAAATAGCCGCATTTTTTTTAGTTTACACTAACAAAGGTGCAGTTTTTAAAAACTACATTTAAAATTTTACACTGATTAGTAGATTACACTTGCAGATTTTATTAGGGCCTACGCAAAAAAAATCGTATGGGTGCTGCTGAAATAGCATTTTGTAAAAATGTATTCTAGGTATTCCAAACGATTGCAGGAGAAAGGCCGGAGATTTTGAGACAAGTTCTTCCCATTGAGGACGACGTTCCGTCAGAAAATCTTGGAATGGCTGCTGGTGACAGAGCAACACTGTGTAAAACCGTTTCCATCGTTTTCCGTCTGGCAGCATCGGTAAAGTTTCAGGAAAGATTAATTGATGCGCTGAATATCAATGCAAGGGCGGGTACCGAACGCGTGCTACAACTAGGTGGAGAGATGCCGTGGCTTAATGTAATTTTTACATAACTTTCTCCACGCATTAAGAGCTCAGCTGCACTTTTATGTAATTATGTATTTTTCTATGAAGAGTCAAAATGAGCTTAGTTCAAATGGCTCTAAAAACAAAAAAAACCTAAACCTCTTTAAATCAAAATCAGTTACATACAATAAAATTTAAAACAATTCACGTTTCCTTTTTAAATTCTAAAATGTTTCGAAATATCTTTTTCAACAATTTTTGCAGAAATTCCTACTTTAGCAATTTTTGAAAATCTCGATTTCATATTTCAATAATTTTTGGAACACTTCAAAAATTTTCCATTTTAACCACTATGAAACGTCTGACAAATAATTTTTTGAACATGTTTGAGCTTTTCAGAATTTTCTAATTTAACCATTATAACACGTCTGAAAATTATTTTTTTAAATATTTTTGAACTTTTCAGAATTCCCTATTTTAGAAATTTTGCAACGTCCCGGAATTTCTTATTTAAAGATTTTTCGAACATTTAAGAATTTTTGGTTATAGAAATTTTAAAAAATCTTTATTTTACCATTTTTTGAGCGTTTCAAAATTTCCTATTTCCTAAAATTAAATTCTCTTAGGTCTTTATATAATTAATTACGTCTGCACAGCCTACTGAAAACTTGAACTGAAAATCGAAATTGAGGAAGTCCCTTTTCGGAAATTCGTTCGATAATATACAAACAATATACGTACATAAACATACAGATAAATGGGTTAAATAGAAAAAAGGTGAAGAAAATGACGGAAAGCACACAATTTCAGAGACACCATCCTACTCTCTATTTCACAAATAGCTCTTTCACATATTTTAGCTCAAGGTCTTACCATATCACAACAGTGAAGATTTTATCTGCAAAAGTAGTTTCTACAACCAGCAGTCAATGCTGATTGATGAAAAGGCTAGTGGAAAATATTTCCTAATATTTACCCGTGAATGTTGTGCAACATGTAGTACCAAAATATGGAGATGTGCATTGGATTCGAGCCAAGTAGGACACATGAAGAGATGATTGATTGATTGATGGGGTTGACAACAAAGGAAAATGTACTGGGAATGGATGAGGAAAGAGATACAGATAATGACCTTATTACTTACATAAACGAATAGCCCTATCATTAAATAGCCGTTATCACATGAAACATGCAGTGACCATGAAAAATTTGAATTTCCTTAAATGTATAAATAGAATTGCAAAGAGGCAAAAATGAAGTCTCAGATGATAAAGAATTCGTTTATCATTAAATGTTTCTTTTGCTCTTCATTATAGGCATAGGTTTCTGAAAGCCTATATGTGCATAATTAATTATATTTTGTTTTTTAAGTGGTCCTCCTCATCGCTAACCTCGTTAGTTCTTATTCCGGCAAAAATGGTATTTCTGTTCGTGTAGTTCCAATCCATAGAACTTCACGCTCCAGATCAATAATGCACTAAAAAAAAATTCAAAATTCATTTTAAAAATTTTTTAGTGAGTCAATATTATATTTTGTAGCTTTTAAATAATAAATTGTTTGTTGACACACCTTGTGACGCTTTAAAAAATCAAGTCCTAGAATAACATCAATGGGTTGATCTTCCAAAACAGACAAAGGTGAAGTGAAGAAATGGTGCTTGAGCAGAATCTGAGCTAAATGAACTCTGCCCGTAATTCGCTGTGTTCCCACACCTGTAGCTATACCCGCGTAGATTTTATCCACACTCATTTGACATCTTTTGGCAAACTTGGAGGATACTGCTGTATCCTGTGCTCCTATTAAACAAATATGCCAGCTACTGTTAATTATTTTAATTATTTTAATTTGATTTCGTATCCACACATCACGCGATTTATAACTAACCAGAATCGACGAAAGCTTTGACCGCATATCCATTCACTTTGCAGTTGACGTAGAGCATAACTGTTTTTTCAGGGCTTTCAGGATTATCGAAACTCATAGGCAGAAGATCTGGATCCAGTTTGGGAAGTAGCGTTCCAGGCAGGGCAAAATGTCCTAAGCCAATACGAGACACATCGGCAATGGCTTGACGCAATCTTTGAATGAAACTCAAACGCTTTGGAGGCAATCTAGCAGGCTTTTTTAACGGCGGCAATCCGAACCAAAAAGGAGGATATCGATGAGGTTTTGGAATCGCGGCTGTCTTTCTTGGAAGTGTCACACGACAGATAACGTCTCCGTTTCGTACTCCTAGTTCCTGTCACAAAAAATATCATTAAAATTTTAAAAAATGAAGTTTTTTTTATATAAATGAAAAGAAACGTCGACTTCGTGTTAAGTGAAAAAATATCGCCACTATCGTTTAAATTTAAACAAATGTTTCCATTTTGTTCACATTTAAAAAATTATGTCGATTCCGCGAAAAAATAATAAATAGCTTAAAAGGTTTCACCTTCAAAGATTTATTTTCTCCGACCAAAGGATATCCTTTATGTACCAGCACAGACTCCTTCATGGAACAGGAACATAAGTATTCCAATTTATGTAGTGGGTCATCCTCACTTATATCCACAGTGAAGTTTTTACTCCGTAACGATGCCACAGTCAGTCTCATGTTTAGTGTGTAATTATAGCTTGATAATATTTTCTTTAAGATTTTAGCTTAAAGTATGATTAAAGATTAGAAATCTTTGATGCTTTTTGAACTGTCCCTATTTTTGAGGAAGCTGGAATACGTTAACTGCTGGGTCGAGTGGTAATTAATGAATGAATAAGCAAGAGTTAAATACACGTTAATATACAAACGGATGCAGGAAAAGGAAATGTTATTCAATCCAAGACTAATTGCAGTTAATGACAATAACTTAATGGGCTTATGGGAAACCACCAGTTTCGAAAGACCAAATATTCTGAATTTATTAACTGCCCCTAGAATCACCTCGAAAGTTCCATGATTGCTGTGTTACAAGTTGCTGACCAGGGTTTACATAACACCTCGAAGGACATTAAATTCAAATCATCGTTACAATGCAATGACCTTAGAGATTGTAGATCATCAAGAGAAATTATAATTCTATGTCAACTATTTCTGAGTACAAATTGATATTAAACTACTTTGCTAAAATACAAGCACATGCAATTATAATTACTTAAAATAAGAACGATTATGTCCCAATCAATTCAAAATAAAGCAGAAAATCAAGGTAAAAAAATAAAAATTGAATGTTATTAAGTATCTTAAATGTAATTCGTATGAACCCAAACCCATCACAAAATTATGTATTTTTTCTATCATATAAAGCATTGGATTGGACTGTGCGTGTTCATTTCAACGTCTTCGCGGGTAACACATCACACAGTTTGTCTTTCGTATCCTCTAAGCATCTAATTCCGCAGCAGACAATTGTGCTTCAGAAAGGAAGGGTGTTTCAGTGCCAGTCGTTCCGATTTTTAACACGCCCTTGTTGAGATCGACGAGGCACTGGAAGCAATCATCATAACTTTTTAATAATTACACGTCATGGTTTTATAATTATAAACACATTACTATTGAAGTTTTGGATTACTTACTTGATGACGCTTAAGCATATCCAGTCCGAGAATAATATCCATGGGTTGATCTTCCAAAACAGAAAATGATGAAGTGAGAAAATCGTTTTCTATCTGAATCTGTGCTACGTGGACTCTTCCTAAAATCTTCTGCTCTCCGACACCTCTTGCTATGCCCCCAAATCGAGAGTCGACAAGACGAAGTATGTTACATCGCTCCGCACATTTTGAAGACATAATTGTCATTTGTGCTCCTATCAAATAGAGACGCCGTTTGAATATTAAATATCAAGAGAGTGAAATTAAGTTTTGATTTCGATATTCATGACATGAGAAAAGGCACTGCTTAAAGACAGGGTCAAATTAACTGACAAATGTTTTTACAGACTGGACAGAATGACTGAATGCAGAATTTTTCAATAAATTATAAAATAGAAGTTCAATGTTTTAAAAATGTTTAAAACGAAAGAAACATTTTTTTAAACAAATATAAAATGAACGACGGAGATTTTTCACAAAATGCAAAATGAAAGACGTCGAATTTTTAAAAATATGTAAATTGAAAGACACAATTTAAAAAGGTAAATAAACGAAGAATTAAATGAAAACAGAACACAAAGTTCCGGATAACTCAATAAAACTCACGTTTACCTCTTGAAAAACGTAATTACTTGTCAACATAAGATTTAAAAATATTAACTAAAAAAAGAGGCCCAAGAAGCCCTGAAAAAAGGGAATATTACTAATTCGTTAATGCTTTAAAAAAGCAATTTGAAAATCTACGACGAGATCCAAATCGTTGTTTTGTGATCTCTTGTAAGTGCTACATCCTTACAAACTAACCTGAATCTACGAAGGCCTTGAGAGGGTGCCCATTAACTTTACAGTTAATGTAGAGCATAACAACTGATCCAAAGCTTTCTGGGCTATATTCCATAGCTGCATTCATATTCGCCTTGATATTTTCCTTACGGATTTCCTCCTCAATCCGTCGCTGTTCTTCCAAGTCCACATCTTCCTGTCGTGGACGCTTCAGCTGAATAGTCTGTGTTCCAGACCGAGGAACAGGCGATGACTGAACAAGAGGTGAATTTGAAAATGGATTGAGAGGAATTTGAATGGCTCTAAAATCGATTTGAGGCAACAATGGCGAACCAAGATTCGGGGATGGAACAGAAGACTGCAAACTTCTAGTTTGTGAGGGCTCAAATCCGTGAGATTCACCGTAAGGATTCGTTACCCTAATTTCGTCTGGATTTTGACCTTGACCTTGACGTTTTTGTACAGATACAACGTCCCCATCTCTCAGACCAAGCGCCTGTGAATTAGTGAATTAAATTTGATACATATTTAGTATAATTAATTGGTGACAATTGGGTATGTATATTTGACTTGATATTTGTTTGGATGTAGTAAACTGTTAAAATTCTGGGGGAAAGAATGTTCCCGGAATTTTGAGGATCTAAAATTATGGTTTAAGGAACGATTAGAAGATTTATAAGATTCAATTTCGGTTGCAATAATTAGATGATACAAAAATACAAAAATGATGATAATGTTACTTAATGATTCACCTTTAAGCTCGTTTTATTTTCGGTTAAAGAACGTCCATCGTGAACAATTGCGATTTCCTTGGATAACACCCCGCACTCCAACTCGCACAGTACTTTGAAATTTTCCAATTCAATTTCCTCGCTAATATCCAAAGTGAACATCTGATCAACGAATGTCGTCACAGTCAGCTTCATTTTCTTAGTTTGGAATTATCAAATAATACCTAAAATAAATGAAAACATTTAATGAATAATTAGAAGGTTACAAGTAAATGCATTTCAATGCTTTCAGTTATCAATACAGATGTAGTAACTAATTTTTTTTATCACTAAAAATATTCAAATCTGTCAATTTACGATCAACGATTGGCGCTTATGGCTTAAATCGATGTTCATGCTCGGATTTTCCGTATAATTTGGAAAGTTAATTGTTTGTTAGTTGAAAATCACTGATATGCGATAACGATTGACGATTAAACACTAAAGCAAATAATTTATTCGCCTTTGAACTTAATAAAACTGTTAACTGATACATTTACTGCTACCATTCACCATTAAAGACGCAATCAACAATTAAAAAGCCGAAACTATAAACTGTAATTAATAAGTAATAATAAGACTAGTTTGTACCGACTTTAATCAGAAATTACTTTTGAATAAATGTTGTCATTGTGTAATTAAATAACCTTGACAGCTGATTACATTATGAATTACATGAAGTTGAACTTAAAATTGAAATCATAATATTGAATATTGCTATAAACAAGAAACCTGTAATAGTTGAAAGTTGCTGATAAAAAACAATTATGTCCAGCTTATTTATCCATCTAGAAAGAAAGATAATTTATAATTGATAACTTGATGTTGCTTGGTTCCAGCTGATTGGAGAATACAACGACGAAATTGATGGTTATTGAAAAGAAACGATGCAACAGAGTAAGAGTTAATTACATACATAATTACACAAATAACAACTAACGTTTATAGGGATCTCCAAACGACACATAATTAGGAAACGAAAACGGACAATAATTATTGTTGAATGCTGTTTACCTCTCACTTTCTCAGTATCTCACCTTAAAGAGCAAAATAAAGACCACCTACGAAAGAAAGATAACAGATTCCTTGGAAGTGATAATTGATAATGTTCTTGGAAAAGGCTCAGGGTCGATCTCGATCTCAATCAAGGAAAACAAGAAACAGCCAAAGTCAAAATGAGTCATTTATCCTTTGTATGGGGATTTGAACATCAATGAACACTTTCGTAGTGAATTTATTTACGTTATTAGGTCAGTATGTCACACTTTGACACGTCGGTCCAAGTAATTACTTCACTAGTAATTGAATTCAAATCAAACCACAGGCAATGGAATAATTATAGGATTATTTGCTTTGTACTACGTCGACGACCAACTTTCCTGTCTATTTTGACTTTTACTATTGAGCGGATTAAATATGCAAACAGGAAAAAGTGCGTAGTGATAAATAAAGCATCGTCTTCCGTCAGCTCGACTTGGGCATACATGGGCGCAATAATTGGTGACATGATTCTAGCAATCGCACTCAACATTGCCAGTGAATGTTTTTTTTCCAGACGCACTCTGATTGCGAGGTTTAATTTAAATTTTAAGTTTCAGTGCAGTGTGCAGTTGAGACTGTGAACGCAGTACCAAATTTGCACTCACGAGCACACATTTAAAGGTACTCAGCAAAAAAAAGCCAAAACATATCGAAAAATTGAAAACAAAAACTTTCTATGTTTCCCTGACCACCTTGGAATGATTTGCATATTTTTCTCTTCAGGAAGTACAGTTTTTGCGGTGACACTCTTATGTATATTTTAATTTTCGCGGTGGATAAAAGATGAAATAAAAGCGAAAAAAGGTTGTGTAAGGTTTTCCCCTAGCGGCACTCTGACGATTAGCTAGTTAGAGAACGAGCTAATAAATCACAACTGGGAAATGAGTAATGAGACTTCATTCCACGAGCGCAGTGCGAATTCAAATTACATGCCGATCTGGGGACGTTGTTTTCGTTCTTCAACATTTCATTCGCAATTGCCTGCTGTCGGTGCTGTTCAAAATTCAGGAGCACGAGCTTCAGAGTATAAATCTATTTTTAGAGCTATTTCTCTCTATCTATTTACAAAGATGGTGAGGTAATTATTTGGACCCAATATTTTTACTCTGAATTAAGTAATTACTTATTGTCTCAACGTATTTGCGCAACTAATTATAAGCATAGAATAAATACCTACTACATACATAATTTACCGAAAAGCCAAAAGAAGGCTAGAAATTTGGACAATTATAAAATGAGCAAAGATAATTGTAGATGCTCTCTCCATCACGTGGAACCTTCCAACTTGAATTCCAATATTTGGGATTGACTTCAATTGCCTTTTGAGAACTTTGTCATAAATTGGAGTTGTTTTTGTAGCGGAAATTCCAGATTTAGCGGAAAGCAATGCTTTGATTGCTTGAATTCTCTCGGGGATAAGAAATGCTTTATCAAAGAGTGAAACGTATACATAGATGCTTAAAATTCCAACATAGCTCGCGAACGCCCCAACCAAGGGATAAGTTTTACTGAAGCGAACTCCAAAGAAAATATTGACTACAGCATTTGTGATGCAATATACTTTAATGCCGTATATTATATGCTGCTGGCTTTGATTAAACGTTTGAATACGGAACTGAAGGCAGCGTAGCCACATAAACAGTGTGTGCATTTGTAAACGGCTTGTGTTTCCGGATTCGGTTCTAAAAATATAAATGTCAAGTGTTAGCCTGAGAATAAAAAACAACTGCATTAATATTATTTTTATATTAGTAAATGCAAAATCACTTACTTCAAGGCTTGCACTTCCAGCAATTTATATTGCAGTTGTGTATTTAAATTGTCAATAAAGGATATCTGTAAAAATAAGGCCATGAAAGCAATAGAGTAATCAAATGAGAGAACAACAGCTTGAAAAATCGAACTAAGTGTAAATATCAAGCTAAGAGTTAAGCTCCCTTGTAGATTCTCATAACTCACAAATGCATCCCATCTAGAACAAATAATAATTGAGATGCAACCAACGATTGCGAAGTACTTTGCTGTTAGTTGCAGAATTTCTTCAACAGACAGCTCAGTCAATTTTCGACGTTTTATAACATCGCTCTTTAAAGCTTTCCCACCTACGTCTTCGTCCCTAAAAGTATTATACCAAGCGAGAACAAATGCAGTTGTTTGGGCAACGTAACACTGATACTTCCATAAAACCAGCAACCAGCTGAAGCCAGCAAGAAAAGATCTTACTGCAAGACTTGCAATATGTGATCTAGTAAGTAATAATGAGTAAAAAAAATAAAGAGTGACATAAATTAAATGACACAGCGAGCTAAAGAAATAAAATCTAAACAAGGGTTTCTTAAGGAGCGTTTCTTTTTTGATTTGCCCATTTATTGGGTTCACTTCAAAGGGTATCAACTTTAATTTAGCGAGAAGAAATAGAAAGGCAAAATTTGAACGGTTTTCTAAACATGTTAGCATTTTAAAATATGAATGCCCGAAAGTAATCTTTAAAGAAATGGTTGCGAGTCTAAGAGTGTCTAATTTGAAATGAAAAAGAGGAAACGAATATGAAGTTTTGTCTCCACCGATAATTGGGCAGTTTTACTTCATTGGCCCACGTGTGTCAATACCAATGCTATTATTACACTGACAGGCTTTCCACATTATTCGGGATAATTAAATCCGAATTAATTTTCCGACTGCTTTAATTTTCCAATAAAGGTGTGATTGTCTAATTAGGTTAGGGCATTTGCTCCTACACGGAACTTAAGTACAGTGCAGTGGAATTGCCTTAACCCGGACTTCCATAAGCCGGAAGTTTCCACAATGTCGAACGTTTCGGTCCGCCCGTACATTTAATTATATAAGGACATAATTAAAATTCAATTAGCGTACATCGACGTCAATTGCTCAAACTCATTAACAATTTCCATTGTCTGTTAAACAGGAAATTCAGATTAAACCTACTTTTAAATTTAATGAATGAATGGTGTAAAACCAACGACGATTCGGCAGAAGCGAATTATTTAATCAAGAATGCCTTTAATTTACGAATTATCGTAAGAATTATTTAAACACATGTAATCAATTATTAATAATTATAATAAAATATATAACTACTTATATTATGATAACCTACGAAATAATAATATAAAATTGCAAAACACTTAAATATGTTTAAATATCTGTACACACATAAAATTTACTTATGTATTTTCCTTATTTATTTCGCACGTGTTGAAAGTTGAGCATACAAACTGTCAAATAGTCAAATCCAATTTCAGAGAGATTTCAAAATTCTTCAAATTCTTCTTCAAAACGCATTCTTTTGCCGACTACAGGCCCCGCAATGGCTCGAATCCTTACCCTACTATTGTTAAAATGCTGTCGATCATTACGCTGGGGAACATAAGGCGCTTTAACCTTTCTATTCACAATATCTTGAAAACTTATGTTGGTAAAAAATGCATGATTTTTCACATCCACTGCCCCGTTTTCTAAATTTCCTAAGCGCTTTCCAGGATCAACTTTTAACAAATTTGCAATGATATTAACAAGGTCACGTGGAAAGAATCTGGGATATGACACCAGTCCGCTTGCGGCTTTGATATGAACATCCTTAATCTCCTCCCCAAAGGGCGGGGTTCCTTGGCAAAGCTCGTAAAGGACACACCCAAGGGCCCACCAATCAGCCGAAAAATTATATTCTTTTCCCTGATCCACTTCAGGAGCCATGTACGCCGGCGTTCCAATTCTTTCTCTTATTGAACCCTGTAGCTCCGTCGCATACCCAAAGTCCGTCAACTTCAGATAACCTTTTGCATCCAGCAAAATATTCTCCAGTTTCAGATCTCTAAATACTATTTTCCGTTCGTGTAAGTACTGTAAAGCTAAGACTAACTGGGCACAGTAGAATCTTGCATGGTCCACTGAGATTTTTCCATTTGTTTGATTTTGAAGGAAGGTGTAAAGATTCCCGCCAGGAACGTACTCAAGCCCAAGGTAAATGTTGGAGTTGTCCTTGAAATGGAACTTAAAACTTGTGATAAAAGGGTGGGACAGAGATTTTAAAATATTTTTCTCTCGTATAGCCAAGTGTACTGCACATTGCCCCACAAGTCTTGCCTTCTTCTGGATTTTAAGAGCGTAGAGTTCCTTCGATGTTTTTAACTGCGTCAAAATGACTTCTCCGAAAGAACCCTCGCCCAATTTTCCAAGGAGGATCAAATCACTGATTTGTGGTAAAGAATTTTGAGACTTTGCTTTAGACTTGGGATTTAATTCCCGGCGGAAGTCTTGGTATTTCATGGAGTTGGGTTTTGATGTGATTTTAATTTTTGGCACTGGTGAATGTTCGGATTTAATCAGGGACACTTCATTTGATTGGGAAGTACTAACGAATCTTTGCTTTGCTTTTCGATTTTCATTTCGGCGGACAATTGAGTTTTCTATAGGCCAAATTTTAGCGCCCTGCAAGGATTTGTTGGCGGGATAGAAAAACGGTTCGACTTTACCTCCTGCTGATTTTCTTTTTCCCAGAAGGCCGGACATTTTCCTTTGTTTAGCCTTTCGAAATAAAGGATCAAAATGCGGTTACATTTTAAATTTTTAAAGGCATTAGTTTTCACATGTGAAAAAAACAAATTAAAAAGGAGAATAGGAAGATAAAAGAAAATTGTTTTACCCTTGTAATCATTTTCGTAATACTGCAACAGCAACAATGAAAATCAGACTACAAAGAGAAAATAAGAAATTATGAAACTGTAAAAGTCAAACAGAAACTGAAGCTAAACTTGATGAGCGCCTGCAGGCTCTTGCTTCAGAGGTTCCAGTTCTAACTTCAAACTTCCAACTCCAACTTCAAACTTCCAACATACCACACTGACTACTGATTTTGAAAGTTCGAATTTTGATTTGTATATTTTTTTTCGGACTGATATAAATAATTTATTGAAAACAATAATAATTTGTTGAAAATTAAAAATGAAATCGAAACAGTAATAATAATAAATTATACTAGAAAATAGAAAAAATAATCGCCATTAGTTACGTAAGTAGGTGTGGAGATTTTAACTAAACAAACCTATTTGAATTTTTTTTTCAGATGTTCAGAGATTTCAAATCTGAAAACAATAATATAATAGCGCGTATTTTGGTAAATTCATTAGCATTGCAGATTTTTTTTCAAAAACTTCCAAAATAGCTTTAATTTATTTCTAAAACATGACTATATGTCATAACATCATGGCGATTTTTCAAACATTATTTTCAAAATTTCTCTACATAGTCCAGGCTGTTTTTAAAAGTGTTCGAAAGTTTAGCAACTTGTTTTTAAAATGACTATTTGTTTTCTTTCTTTTTTGTAAAAAAAATAAGTAAGCATTTTATGCGGCCTGCTTTTTAAAATGACTAAAATTTTTTTACTTTATTTTCTAAAGCTGAAAAACTTCGGTGTCCCAGTTTCTAAAAATGGCTAAAGTTTCATTATTAATTTTTTTACAATTATGATGTTTTCAGTTCAGTACTTTGTTGTTCAAAAAATGACTAAAATTCGTTTTCAGTTTTTTTTTTCGAAAATAGCATAACGTTCATAAGCTTGCGTTTTAAAAAAAAGCCAGAATTATTTTGCTTTGTTTTTTTAAAGTTGAAAAATTTCTATATCCGAGCTTTTAAATATAGCTAAAATTTAATTACCCAGCTTTGTCCCAGTAATCATAAGATTTTCATTAATTACTGCTAATTTCAAAATCGTTTCAAGCTTCATTTTATTACTTTTTAAAAAAGTTTTAAAAAATTTCATTTTCATTACCCTTGGTTCAAAAATGTTGAAAATTTCAATAATAAAATTATCAGGAATTAATTTTTTTTTCTAAAGTTTCCGATTTCATTATTGTTTTTTAAAAAAGTGTTCAAATTTTAATGAATGTTTTTTTCAAGAATGTCACCATTTTTTGTTTAAAAATGTTTAAAATTTCGATACTAAAATTTTTAAGAATTACTTTGTTCTTTCCAAAGTTTCTGATTTCATTATCGTTTTAGCACATCAATATGTGTGCTTATGTATTCGTCTTTTTCTGCTGATGTCGTGATGACCGTAGCGGGCGCAATTGGAGTCCAATCTGCACCAAACTTTGGTCCCGGGCTTGTATTGTGTGTCTGATGAGCCAAGGGGTATTTTCAACCGCCAAATCTAACGGCGGGTCGAATTTTAGGGCATTG
>JAAXYX010003126.1:0-15261 GCA_036851915.1 Ptenothrix huangshanensis | reverse complement strand
GGCGACGGAGGATGTATGTAGAATGTAGAGGCAAAATAAGGCATGCCCGTATGAATTCCTTAAATGTATGGCGAGGCAAGTTTAACTAGGCTTCACTGGACTTACCTAACTTTGCACTTAAGAATTTATGAACAAGCCTTATTTTTCTTCTAGCAATTTTTGGATATGATTGCCTCGGTTTGAATTTTAACTGACGATGTGTAGTTAATTCGATTGAAAAATAAAACTCTGATTCTAAATTGCAAACATTCAAGCTTTTCAAGATTGAAAAATTGTGCTGCTACAAAAACAGTAATATATTACTGGTTTTTGTTATTATTACTTGCGAAAAAATATTCGGTCGATTAAATGCATATGTAAAAATAATAATCGAACCCGAATTGACCTACCCTATATGCCCAAAAGTTCATTTACTGTGCATTATCAGGTTGCAAAAGAGAAAAATTAATTTAAAAATATCGAACCTTTAAAACTCATAGCCAATAAAGTTGGATTTTGGAAAAATTTTCATAATTTATATCATAGGCATAGCTCAATTGTAAAATTGTAAAAACATTATAAAGAATACCGAAACTCTTATTCATTTCAAGCCTCGAATTGTTTTTTAATTTGAAGGACTTCTTCTTAAAAGGGAACGAAGCTGTCGGTGAACTCCGTACGTTTCAAAGGCAACTTTTTGATAATTTTTTAAAAATACATGGGATGAGTTTTTCCACTAATAATCTCATTTAAGCCCAAAATGGCATTAAGAATTCCCTTGTGCAAAGAAGGCATTGATGTTTAGACGACTTCTTAGGCAGTTATATGTATGTATATATGTATGTACATTATATGCAAATATATGTATATTTTGGCGCGAGCAATTTTTAGTAGTCATATGTGTATAGTGCGCACAAAAAAAAATTTTGTCCCCCCTCGATTTCTGAGGTTCCTGCGCCACTGATATGCCACGTGCAACGAAATCCACATTGCTCAGCATGGCATTCTGGAAAGGAAGTATTAGATTACGATCACCAACACCAACTCTCAGACTGAAACACTTAAGGTGCATCTTCACTTCACTTTAGCAACAAAGTGAAGGTAAAGTTTCTACTTTGTTGCCATAGCAACGATAAGTAAAACTCTATTGCTATGGTCACAAAGTAGAAACTTAACCTTCACTCGGCTGTTAAAGTGAAGTGTAGATGAGCCTTTACGCAAGTATTTTTACTGTTATTTTTATCATGAATACCTACATTATGATCAAATCAATGTGCGAATTAATGAGGTAAATGAAAGATGGTTTATTCGTTAAGTTTTAGCCTATAGGCACTAAAATTTCAACTTATAAATAATTACGCTTTACATTCTGATTTTACTTCTTTTCTCTTGAATAAGTATACCATTGTGTATTCCAAAACTCAACGTAAAATAAACCAATATTTGCATTGCTAATAGATAGTAGGCGAGGACTAGTGTAAATTTATCCATTTATTTGAAAATATTATTACGCATAGTGGAATTAAATAATAGATTTTTTTATTATGAATGGAAATTGTATGTAATCATTTTTCTTAAATGACTGCAATCAAACCCTTAACAAAAGATTATTTAATTTAGTAATATTTATTAATATTATTTATTAATATCGTTAGTGCTCTCACGCGCAACATTAATATTTTATGTATTTGCTATACTATAGTCCAAGATGGGCACTGTTGATTCCCAAAATATCTCGAAGACGGTAAGCTCCATACCATTTTAAGTCATAGTCAAAATTATTCCTTGGAATATATATTACAACATAGCTATATGTATTACCCTTAAGGAATATTGTTTCCAGCATCTATCAGCTCGGAATACCTGCGTATCTCATAGTCTTGTAGTACTCACTTCTCGCGGCGGATTCTACCTTTGACGCGAAACTCTTGAATCTCTTCTTTCCTGGATTCTCCTAAGTAAAAGTTCTCCTACTCACTCTCTCACCTCAGACTTCAGACTCAGACTCAAAACACCCATGAGTTCCGAGCCTCTACAATCTTCTCCCAGTGGCATTTGCACCAATGCACCCTCAACAACAGTGAAGGTTGTAGTTAACTTGGAACTCCATCGATATCATGTGTAGTTTTTAGTACGAGCTTAAGACAAAAACAGGGTAATAGTTTTCAAGCAAAGGGATACTTCACTCGTCTTGAAAGCATATACCTAACGATAAGTGCTAAGTAACTAGTTCACAGTGGAAAAATTGGCTGCGATTAGGTATGATGCAATCTTAGTGAGGGTATTATTTGAATCAAGTCTCAAATGGATTTTGTGTGAAATAAATGTTTAATTATAGGTGCACATTTCCAGCGAAAATCGTGGTAAGTAAACGAAATTTTTTTCCCATTCGAATTTGATTCTGTTTGACAGTACTTTCATACTTGCATACCTACTATGTAGTAGGTAAACATGTCGAAAATACTTTACCGGTTATTCTTATCACTGGATAGGTTTTGTCAGTGGGTGTGTATTTTTAAATTTAAGTTTATTTAATACACAGTTACTACAGCTACGCATTCAGATTCTAAGATAATGCAATTATTTAGTGATTAGGTCAAAAACTTGTTTTACCTGTACAGTCTTATCCTATCTGCATATTTTTTGTGCTGTGCTGTTTACTTTTTTACTATGGTATGTCGACTCGAGAAAGGCTGCCAGTTTTATTGTTGCATCCTAGTGTCTTCCTTCCAAAACCTTGTTGCTCCATTACATAATATTTTTCGTTATTTTCACCTTTGAATTTTGTTTGAAGTGATTGTGCAAATTTTATTGATCCTGTTCATAAATCCTGACTGTATCATTTGTTTAACCTCACCTCACAAGCATTCAAACATTATCCTTCTGAGTGAGAGTAGTGCACTTAAAATCTGCTTGTAGTAGATGCGTTCTGCAATGCTCATTCTATAAATTGTTACTTCACCGAATTGAGACTTTGGTCTTAATGTATTAGTACCACCGATTCTCGATTTTTTTAAAAGGCCATATATTTTATAAGCACAAACTCATTTTCTATTTGCAGGAGACATTTAACAAAAATTTCAACTGGGCAATAACGCAGCCAAAATGCTCTACTACATTGTAGCAGGACTTTTTTGTCTCCATTACTTCATCGACACGCACTATTTTTTGAGACTGGCAATTCATATGGTTGGTGCACGATTTTTTTCGAAACGTATAAAAGTCTTGGAACCGTCTGTTATTTATGGTACGTCACTTTTACGTTTAAAAATATTTATTATTTCTACTTAAAGTTATTTATTTATTAAGCATGATCTTAGTATGACTCTTAAAATGAAATCTAAAATCTCGTTATAACGCCAGTCTTCACCTGCAATCTGCGATCCCAATTCAATCAAAACCCCGATTCCTCAAGCTGCCTTTGCGCCTTTTTCCTTCGATGAATTTCTTAATTTAGGTTGAAATTACCTGTGTTACAAATTTGAATTCGTAGGTATATGCATGACACCGGATGTGGATTTCAACTTAAATCACATGAATAATGCACGATATCAGAGGGAGTTCGATTTTGGACGAATGGCATTTGGAATCCAAAGTAATTTTTTTAATGATGTTATACTCAAACGGAAGGCAAAGTTTGTTGTTGCTGGCAGCACGTTGCGTTATCGCTTACCACTAAAAATATTCGCACCCTATAAGGTATAAAATAATTTGATGAACCTAATAGTCAATCGTATTCTTTGTAAATGTTTTTTATAGCCATATAAAGCCTTTTACTTCAGTCGAATGTCGAATCTGGCATAAATATATACTAAAATAATCAATATTCAATTTATTCGATAATGTGAAAACAGGTGGTCACAAATTTAGTCGGATGGCAAGGCAAGTTTTTTTTCTTCGACCAGAGAATTATTACTCCTTTCGATGGAATTTGTCGTGCTATTGGACACATTAAAGTTGCTATGACAATAAACATCGACGAATGCATGGCTGAAGTATATCCCGAGATTTCAAAGCCTCCAATACCAGAAGAAATTCAAAAATGGATGGAAGCTGAAGAAATCTCAAGGACTAATATGAAGAAAAATTTATAATAATTTTGAATTCTTTCACTCCTTTCTTTATTGTATAAAGAAAACATTTCGTATAAAGAAATACGTCGAGATAGGAGATAGGTATAATTATGAGTAGGTAATTATTATGTAAGTATACTTCAGGCGGTTAACTGGTGACTGGTAAATATCCTTATAAAGATTGAACTATAATAAGTATATATATACCTGTGATTTAAAATTGTTAGAAATTGTTATATTTTGTTAAAACAAGGTTATGAAGATTATATTGATGTGTGTCTATTTAGGCATCCTCATTGTGGGACGGTAGTGTCAGCAGGTCTACCGCGTTTATTTTGTTTAACAAAATTGTCTTTAATAGCGCTAACAATTTCATAATTCTATACTGTATAACAGCTGTAAAGAACAAAATTGCTGTTGCTAATATAACAATTAACAATTTTTAAGCACCGCTATCTAGGTACCTATTTGCACTACCGATGCAAACCACTAAACAATAATGCAAATAACAATCCAAGGTCAGTCGTTTGCGATTGTATTAATTTTATTAACCGTAAAGCGAATATAATAAATGTTAAGAGACTTCATACAAGCGACAATATATTGATTACCATTACCAGGCACACAACCAAATGCTGTTCGAAATCACAAATTCTTGCAATAAAGATATTGTTGTTGTACTGTGCATGTAGTCTAAGTAGGAGCGTTCTTACTTCGGTACAATTTGTAATGCTTTGAGAACAAGCATAATCCAAACTCACTAAAAAGCCCTTTTCAGACCCACTTCCATAAAAATTTTGTACACTTGCCGCACGACAACAATTACATATTCAAAATGGCATAATGTAAGAATGTATACAATAACTGATTGCAACTTATTATTTTAAGAATTGCAGTATTATATAAAATTTTGGCTTCGTTCGAACAACGATCACAGAAATATAGTGTAACTAAATAACAGATCTAAATACTACAAAACTATTATCAAATCAAAATAATACAAGAAAATAGAAAAACAAAAACTGCCACCTAAATAGAATAAATTTTGAACAAATACGTAATGATTCACAAATCGAAATGTGAAAGTCTATAAACACGTTAACTAAAAAAGGAGACCACGATTTCGCATAGTTACAACCGGGTACGTAAGTAATACACCGATCAACGCCACCGATAACTTGTGGAGTAATAGACTACTAATTATATAAAGAGTATTAAAACCGCACTTTTAAAACATCAAAAAATATTAGCTGCATATTATTTATAATAAGTTGAATTGCCCATGTACGTGTCCGTACTGATGTTTTGTTTACTAAGATATAATACTTAATTACATCTAGATCTTGCGAATTTGTTCACTGGTAAGTATTTTCAACAATTAAAATAGACAGAAATAGGTATCAAATATCATCATGGTTTTCCCTTTAGAATTTGCAAAATTGTGTACAGAGCCGACACTTAAGTAATCCAAATTTAAACAGCTTGTCGCAATGGTTGCTGATTATTCCGAAAATAAAGGGGGAGGTAATCCTGCTGATCAGAGGAAGGAGGGGGGGTGGTTATGGGGTAGATCTATGGCATGTTTAAGCAATGACAGCAGACGTTGCCATTAGGTTGACACCACAGGTTCCATCGCCTCGATAAACGCGGTAGTATCCCTAAATTTAGGATTACAAATACATATCTTACATCGAAACGAAATGTACATAATTACATCAGGATACAAACTCTTTCAATCTAATAAGCGTATTCCCGAAAATAATGGTCATTCATGAGTCAAGGCAGAATGTACAATAAAAATACCTGCTCTCCCCATTTTGTACCCCAGCTATTTTTCACCGACCAATAAGGTAAGGTACGATTGAACAGTGGATAAGCTAAAACACAAAAAGTAAAAATTTTAGAAATAACTGACCTGTTCACCCCAATGTGGCCCCCAGCTATTTTTCACTAGCCAATATGGCAATGTCTTGTGTCTAATAGATGAAGCTATAATAACCATCAGCGAATTAATTACCAATTTAATGTTCCCTTCTACTGACAATCTCATTGTATACAAATTTCAAGGAAGTAAAACTTTGTTATTACTGAAATTTACTATATATTAAATTACACTTACTGTGCACACCGTATCCAACAATTAAAACACCATGATCAAGGCTCTTGGGACTGCATAAGTACTTCCATGGGTGACTTACTCCTCCAAAGTAAAACTGTTAAGCAAAGGGCATAATACATATAACATTTGTTTGATGTAGTTAGAATGAGTAATTATGTAGTTACAATCTACGATCTTCCTATAAGTACCCATGTTCAACTTTTATAATTAACCGCTGTAGAAGTGATATTAAATGAGATTCGTAACTTACTTGCATAGCATTAGCATTGATGCCAATGGAAATTGGACCATTTTTGACGAGCCAGGCTGCCATCGCTGTTTCATTCTGAGATACTTCAACATGACCTGTAACTTTAGCTGTGGCTTCTTCCGTTTTGAAGTGGCATTTTTCGTTACGACCATCGTATGGATACGCCTGCTCGGATTCTAACCCACCGAGCTTCTGAATTGCCTTGTACGCGTTCTCTGGTAGACCACCGCCACAACCGGAGTCCAGCGTGTCACAATCAACCAACTCTGCAATTAAAGAAAATTAGAATTATAAAGTATTAGCCACAAATGTTGTTATAAATTATTAAGTTTATATAGTAGTAATGAAGTTACAAATGACCATTCTTAGATATCTACCTTGTTCCGAGAAAGAAACCAAGTTGTCGTACTTTCTGGCATACAATCCCTCAATATTTCCAGTGACAGAGAAAGCCCAGCACGAACCGCAGCCCCCTTGATTCTTGACAGGTGTTACAGCGTTGTAGTGTCTCCAATCGAATTCTTCGGGTAATTTCGCTAGTGGCGGGATCTTGGCTTGCTTGACCTTTGTTCTCTGACGCAAGTCTGGTCTCAAACCCAGGTGACGCTGAGAAAACTCCTCGTCTTCATATAATGATCAGTCAAATAATAGAATATCAGAATATTTAAAACTAAATAATTATCCATTCAATATTCGATGTTAAAATATTGACTGGTATCTGAAATCGGATCTGTTTATTTTTACCTGTTAAATCCGCAAAAATTGTGGCACCATAAGTGGCTGTTCCTTGTTCATTCTCTTGAAGGAGCTTAACTTTCTTCATGTTTTCATTGAACACTCCCAGACGGTACTTGTATTCTTCAGCATCTTTATATTTTTTATCATATTTATCCAGAAACGCTCCGAAAACTGCAATTTGGTGAGCTTTCATGTCATGATCATCGCCCCCAATCAAAGACTACAACCAAGCATATAATAAACCGTACATTAGAAGAAAAAAATCGAATCAAAATTAATTAACCTAGGTTTAACGGTATTGATATAAAATACTATAAAATAAAATACGCATGAACTATTTTCTCACCCGCTTCTTACGCTTCATAATTTCTTCACGCTTACCACATCGAGATTTAGTGACTTTTTTCTCGTTCAACCAGGGTCTTTCATAAACATGAATTTCGCAAAATTGATGTTCCTATGAAAGAGTACCATAAGTAATTACGGACATTTACATTGTTACAATAAAGATTAATAAATTATATAAGTAAATGTAGAACTGGATATACCCGTTGCTCATCAATATTACACTTGGACTTATCCAAATGTGGGTTCTTCCTGCAGTCAGTGTATCCAGTTTCCAATGTCATTTTAGTAATAATACCGCTGACGAGCTAAAGCAAATAAATTGTCCCAAAGAGTTCAGTGAAAGATAATGTTTATGAGCTGAAATTTGCAAGTTATACAAATAAAAAATAAACTCACTTGTCTCTCAACTTCAATAACCTTGACTAGCTTTTGTGCATGTAGGGCATTGGATTGCGCATCCATAGTGTCGACAGCAAACTCAACTATAGGCTGAATTTCGGCACTATCTGGTGAAACCTTCACGGGAGCACCAACAATCTGCTCTTCACTTCCGTGCTTCTTCAAAATTCGATTATTTTTAACCTTCATTTTGTTTCCTTCGGAGTCAAAAAACAATTTTCTGGCTATTTTCTTACTGGTCTTCATCTTTTCAGGGATACACTGTGACTCGGTAACCTTCTTCTGGACTGTCTGCCAAGGCTGAAATAGAATTTTAACATTGCAGATATTGTAAGGGAGTTGCATTTTATCCTTGCATTCCTCTAAGGTGGCTTCCTTCCCCTCTTTGCAAGATGTTTGGGCCACTCGAATTTTCAGGTGATACAACCAACCAGAGACGGTTTGTTTCTTGGCTTTCAAAACTTGCAAGGGAAACCTTTTATCATCATCTTCGTCGATTTGGTCTAACTGTTCAACAGCCAACTTGGCCATTTCCATAAGGACCTCTTGGCTCTCTTCCGCTTCTCGGAGTTTGCCCACTACATGACCATGGGTAGGTGTAGAGGTATCTACGGAAGTGTCACGTTTCCTCCGACGATACATCGAAGACATTTCAGTGCTCTCGTCACTGCCACCAACACCCCCAAACGAAGTTGTCTCATCCCAAGCTGGAAAATCAGTTAGTTCCGAATCCGAGCTTCCTCCTGTGACAGTATCTACTTCTTCGAATTCCTCACCATCAGCACTAATTTGTCGTCTAGACTCTCGGCAAGCGGAAGCAACCACTTCCTTCCTATTGGCCCAAGATTGCTCCACGACTTCAAAATCACATACGAAGGTGTTCTGCTCTGGATCCAAGGCACACTCCTCAGAGCTTACAAGGAATTTGGCCTTGGTGCAATTCAAAATCCCTCCTTCGATTTTTAAAATATACTTTTGTCCAGCTACGACTTGTGTTTGCGCTTTCATGACACGAACGAAGGTTCTGGCGGGATCGTTATCGCCAAAAGTATCATAAGACTGAAAGGCAAACATAGCAATTTCTTTTATTTTTGGATCTTCAGTATTAACATCGATTGGACAGCCAGTGCAAAAGGCTTTCTCTGTTACAATTTCGCTTTCAACATCATCTGGATTGTCGGGGATGACTGGAACTCCATTTGATAATTTATTACTACTTTTCTTCGTTGCTTTGGGGGGTTTAACTTCCTTCTCTTGGTCGTCGAAATACTCTGGTCCCAGAATATCATCCAGGAATGAGGGATCGTAATCGGATTCTGCACTCATTTGATTTGATCTTGATTTCTTAACATCTTCACTAATGTCGTTGTCCTTCATGTCCATACTACCTTCTTGAAACCCCCAACAGGTGGAAAGGGTCAGGAGTAGTCCGAAAATACAAAACTTCAAAGATTTCATCTTGGCTTAACTTGTAAAAGCAAACTGAAAATTAGAAATAAAATAAAACAATCAGCTATTATAAAGATTTCAATTTAAAATATGTGATTACAAAAATTCCTACCGACTAATTACAATATAAAAACATGAGTAAGATTTTAGCATGCGTTTGAAACAATAAGAAGATACAATAACATAATGACAAAATATTATACTAACTATAAACTGTAATAACAAATAAGTGTGACACGGCAGACAGTCTATATATTGAACTCATTGAAATTTTGAAAAAACTCACCCACACTGTGTAAGGACGATAGTTTCCGTTTGAGTGTTTATTACCTCCTAACTATCTTAACTACTACTTTATACTAGTGAATTGCCACTGACTGACACCATAAAAGAGATAGGGATCGGTCACTATTTAGCGACCTCAGACCACCGTTCTCACTTACACACAGTTAAACAGATAATTATAGCCACAGCTAGAGAAGTTAGAAAGTGTTTGATTTATATCACTGCGACCCACGCAGTAGCATCAAGACTAAGACAAGACTAAAGTACCAGTGTGAATCTGTTGATTCACTTAGGGACTTTTAGAAGGTTTCGTTTGTATAAATAATGATAAAAAAATCGACTAGTAAAAGTACAGAACAGAGAGAGGCACAGATCACAGAGACAGACTTCAGCAAGATAAAGGAACAGAACCAGCACTCAGCAATTGAATGGAATAACTTATTGTATCACAGTACATAAATAAATTCCCCAAAGGTCGGCAAGTAAATTTCATTATGCACTAATACTCCGATTCCCCTTTCAGGTAGTTGAACTTTAGTCCAAGGTCTTACTCATCGGTAACTTTCCAGACCCTTAGTGGATGTCCTTCCCATTTCTTTCAAAAATTTTCCTTCCATCTACAATATTGTAAGTTCCTGTGTGAAAGGGATTTACCAACTTTGTATTTTCATTATCAGCAAACAACATCACTGTTGGTACAACCTCCCACAAAAATGAGGATTTAATAAAATCTTGTTGATCATTCACACTTTTGGGATCATATCTGCCAACTTTGAATACATGAAGAAAATGATAAAATACAAATATATATATATTATATTTCACATATTGCCACTGATATGATTCAGAATTTCTTTTCCGCGTTAATTGCTGAAAATTCGTTAAAATATGCATTTGTAATAAAACCCATTTTTGAAAGGTGCAAACAAAGAATCAATACCATATGACTAATAATATGAGTTGTTAAATGAAATCGCAAACTAAATTATTTCATAAGAGATAAAGTAATTTACGCTGTTAATCTATTTTTGCTAGATTCTGCAGCTTGAAACTAGCGTTTATGTAATCGTTCATGAGGTTAAAACGAAAGGAAAACCAATCCTTTCAATGTTACCCAAAACAAAAAATCAGGACGAAATTCAGCATTGCCCAACGTCGAGGAATAACGATGCCGACCTTTGCCAGCTTGGGTTGGCGATTGGTGTAAATGGTAAGTCAAACTATTGCGCATCTGGGAAGACTGGAAACTGTTGACTCTTCAGTTGAGGTCTGAGGTGAGCAACGTAAATTAGACAAGACATAGCACAGCTGATTAACTCATTTAACCTCTCATAGTTTTTTTCCTGTATAGAAGTTCTCTTCAATGCTTTGCTAGCAACTTTTGTAAAACGATGCCCACTTCTCCCCACAACTACAAAAAATTATCCAAGAGAGTAATGCGCTCATAGAAGCGGAGAACACTTATCGGTGGGTGTGCGCATCCTATGCAATGTTAAAATCAGGTTTGACGTGTCCCTTGTCTGTGTCTTTTCTCATTCTCCTATCATTCGTTCTGGTAACAATTCCATAATAAATTGATGCTGACATTTAACAGTCCATGTTATGTACCTATACAATAGGAGACAATGTAGTAAGTAAAGTTTGAGTAGGTACGTTGATAATGATAATTGAAAGTCTATGTATATAATATGTAGATGTATGTATATATATTAAAAACGTTATTCTTTTTGAATCCCACGCATTTAGCTTCTCCGCTCGAAGTAATTATTATGTACTGAGACTATGATGCAAGGTAATAGATTCGTCAATACTTCTGCACCTAAATAGGTAAACATGTACCAAAACAGAAGTTATTGCTTCATTGCTAAATTGTTGTTTATTTATTAATTTTTGTTTTAACGCAAGTAAATTTCACTTTGAATAGTTTCAAGCAAGTTTTAGTCGAATTTTTAGACAACAACGGCATAATATGGTTGTACTAATCTTCAAAGGTACTATGTGAAGGTAATTATATATAAGTACAGTAGCTAATAAGATTGCAAAAGTAGACAATTCTATTATTTGACTTCATACAGTTTGTGTCCATGCGCATTCTAAGCTGTAAATATTACTACGCTGTACCTTTAAATAATTGAAGAAATGAATTTAAGCTGTTTTACATACTTTAAATACGTTAATAAAGTACATAGATAGAATAGTATAGAAAGTAAAATGTATAATGTACATGCAGCTAACGCTAACACGTTACGTTACAATAATACTTGCCAAATTAGGACGAAGACCACTAGGACACATTAGCAAAACTTTGTATCATTCATAACAGTTATAATTAGGTGTATGATTTTGAAGTTCAAATACCTTTTCACAAGATATTATAAATACCTAGTTATATTTGTTAACATAATATATTGTAGGATCTGGTATTAGGCAAAAGTTCTTCAACCGTGTAAATTCCATGCCTTTTTAAACAAATATTTAACCAGCTAAAACGCAGAGACGGAGCTAGATATATCTCTTAATCATAATTAGATATGCATTTAACATTGTTAGTTATATAACTAGATATGCTGTCACAAGCTAAGCAAACGTTGTGAAGAAAGTAGTTTAATTGCGTCTGTAATTTGCCGCATTCAGCAACTTAGAATGATTGGTTCTGTGATCAAAATAAATCCTTTATTGAAATGTACCTACATAGTACCGATGTATTCACTATCAATCGGTCAGACAAAAAAATTTATTGGTAGGAGGAATAAAAGACAGAACAGAACACTTGCACACACAATGATGAATGAGGTTAGTCAGATACCAAAAAATACAGTGTGTGTTGATAATAATATGCCTCGCAAACACCAGCATTTTCGCAGGGATTTACGATTGAGCACATTTAGGCAATAGTTAATTATATAAACGAAAATAAAGCAGGCCAGGCGTCAGGGGCGTGCAAGTTCATTTGCACAGTTATTGGAACTACGATCTCAATCAATGTCATTTTCGATACAATTATTTGTTGGATAAAATAAGCAGCACAAGATATATGTGTGTGATATAGTTACAACAACAATAAATTGCCACATCATGTACATATGCGCCATGCGCATGTACGCATTGGTGTATAAGATTTCTTTAGTTTAATTAATTTTGGTACCTCCTATTAGGAAAATATTTGTCCACAGTAATTACTAAACAGAATAAAATATGCAAGGCAGACCGTTTAATAGGTACTTCCAGTATACCCAGTTATTTTTTCTACAACTGCATTACTGCTATGTATAAACTATACGTACATTACAGAAATGTGGTTTATTTACATTTAGCGTATGCATTTCATATTAAACAGTAGAGGGAGAAGGTCGAATGAAAGAGTACACAGTTCTAGCTTTTGTAAAATGATTTAAGATCTAGTCGATTCGTCTCAAGTTTCTGTTGATAGTAACTTGTAACATTGAAACAACGAAAACATTTTAGCAGCCACAGGAAATCAAACCAAAATGAAAAATAGTAGAAGAAAAAATACGCGATAATCCATCCTCGCATTAGACAGTTTACTACCATTTATATGTACTGTGTGTTTTTGCAGACTGATAAAAGCACTAAATCTACCACGGTAGCTTCTTGCCATCATACTGCAAAAATTGGCCATTGCTAGATTCATTCAAACCCTCTAAAAGTTTTACTATCCCACCAACACTCTCCTCTGGTGTTAAAGGAGCTGCTTGACCTCCCATGTCCGTCTTCACCCAGCCAGGATGAAGAGCGATGGCTATGACACCGGATTTTTTTAAATCCAAGCTCAAAGATTTCGTAGCAGCGTTTAAAGCAGCCTGCAAATGCAATTACCATTATTTATATACATAACAGAATGAACTTATCGCAGCTATTAATCAGTGTGCAAGCAGTTCATTTAAAGTCGACGTTTTATTCTTACTTTGCTACTGCGGTAATGATACAGCCCACCCACGTCATTTCCACCGATTGAGCCCAGGATGGATGACAGATTGACAACTGCTGCTTTTCCAATTCCTGCAGGAACTGAACTTGCATTTTTACTTGCTTTTTCTAGCTGTGGGGCTAGTGCCTAAAGAAATATTAAAAGTAGCAATACCTAAATAGTAGCATTATTACGCTAAATTTCAAAATTCCGTACCTAAGAAAATACTTCGTAACTTTCTAAGCAGGCAGTTTAAAATATTTTAATTATAGGAGAAGTAAACTTGGCGAGTGAAGAATGTTAACTCGTTTAGCTTATCGTTAATGTTCTTAACTATACATTTTTTACCTTTTGCAACACAAAAACAGGAAGATATTATATATTTTTAACAATTGTTATGAAATTGACACAGACAGATTACCTGTGTAAGCAGTAATGGAGCAATAATATTAATGTCAAAGGATGCTTTCAAATCATCGTAGGTCAGTTGTCCTAATCTAGTAGTCTTCTTTGTGGAAATTCCAGCATTGTTTATGAGCAAATTCAGGCCACCATCTTTGGTCACGGATTCGACTATTTTTGCAACCTCAGCATGCTTTCCATGGTCACCGATATCTGCAATCAGACCAATTTACTTTTTATTGAATCAAATTAATATTTCACTTAGTTTTTTTCTGTATGGTCAAAATGTAGGGGTTCATTGTGCCCGTAACATTACTGTAAGCGGAGACTTCTTTTCGTATTCCATAATTTTTAATAAATAAATGCCAATGCTAAATTGAATGACACACATTCTTGCAATTCAGTGCTTAAAGGTGGTTAACATTTTAAAATGTTGATGGACTAATATTGTGTATCAGGTTCGGTTGGTCAACAAGAGACCTATCAACAATTCAGAAATTTACAGCATAAACAGATAATAAATTATGCAACGAGAGCACCTTATTTTACTCATTAGCTTAATAGCATTCGTCATCTACATCTGCTTGTATTCAAAACTTTTAACAAAGAGTTCGGGAAAACTGTTGCTCACACCATGGTTTTGTTTCGGAATTCTCACGCAAATATTTGCCGTTTTGGCTTTTATCATGTACCGAATGGAAAAACCGGAAACACGAAGTGGAACTGGAATGGGACCATGGAGCACAATATTAGGGCAGTGTAGCCTGGCAATGATTTGGCTCCAACTGGATTTGGGCTATGCACTTTGTGTCACCTCCAGATGGATAAATTCAGAAGAAAAGCCAGAACTGTTATATCTGGTCTGGGTTGCCTTATCAGTTCTACCTATTCTTCTCTACTGCTTCAAAATCCCTAACGGGGCTATAAGACTGACTCAACTTGCGGTGGTTTTGACCGGATGTGCCCACTTATACAATTCTTGCACAACTCTCAATCCTCAAGGAATTCTAACAGTTCTCTTAATGTTCCTCCACATTACACTGGTCTCACTACCAAGAAGTTGGAATTTTATCCAGGAAATTAATTTGATCCTTCCTTGCTTCATTTCCTTCCTTTATGTCGAACGAGTACTCGGAAGTAAAAGCAACAGATATGTTAAATTCGAACTATAAATTTTAACAATAAATCAATTTCATTAAAAATCAAGACCAAAATAAAGGCCACAAAGCCAGTAAAACTCACCTAGCTGAATCAAGTGGACATTCCTATTTCTTGAGGCCAGATCTTGTAA
>JAAXYX010003125.1:0-15265 GCA_036851915.1 Ptenothrix huangshanensis | reverse complement strand
TATCTTCTTTCTCTCTCAGCAGATGGATATTTATCTGGCTCTCGTCTGGATATTTATGCATTTGTAGCGTTTAATCTGTAATTTGAAATTTTGAACAATTGGGCCGCGATAAGGAGAGGACGGTGCATCAAAATCTATACGTGTACACTGTCAAAACTAAGAATTCTTAAAACAGGATAAAGTGCATTCAAAATGCCAAAAGCATACTCGAATTTAGTAAAACTATCAACACAGTTAGGGTGCATCTAAAGTGAGTCACAAACGCGTTTTGGACTGCGAGATTTTCTATTTCAGCTATTTTGAAACCTTTCAAATTTTCGTCTTCTGAATCGTTACCAAATTTCCTATTTTAAAAAATTTAAACGTTTCAAAATTTCCTATTTCACAGATTTTATGCACTTTCAATTGTTTTTTTATTTCAGAAATTTTAAGCCCTTTCAAAATCTCTCGTTTTAAAAATTTGAAATGTTTTAAAATTTCTTATTGCTGGAATTTTTAAACGTTGCAAAATGTCTTTGAATAATTTTGAAACGCATCAAATGCATCGCAAACGCATTAAGAAGCATCTTGGGCAGCAAATGTATGCTTTTGGATGAGTTTTGAGTGTACTTTAGGTGAACTTAAGATACATCCTAAATACTACTCGTAGGTTTTCGGCGTTTTAGATGCACCAGTTTTTACAGTGTAGATATTCCATAGCACTGATGTTCATGATGTACATACAGTTGAGTTTGTGAGCAGGGGAAGAGAACTGCAATCTCGTAATTGTATCTGGCTATCTGGATTTTTTATATGGTATTTTTTCCCTGGCCTTTTTACTTGGCTTCAAGTCAAAGCTAATGCCACAGTCGGAATCAGAGCCAAAGCCAGAGCCAGAGCCGGAATATAGTGCAGTCTGTGTGTGTGAGTAATATGTCTTGCTGTCAGGTGGACGCAGACAGTAATATATTACGGGAATTATACCTATACGTACAGAATGTAGACAGTTACTGTAAACGTAACTTAATCGGCCTTTATTTTTATAAAATGTCACATTTTTCAAAATCCAAATCCAAATCCAAATCAAAGGCCAGATGAAGAGTAAGAGAGTGAGCGAGAGCTGGAGGACACAGTGCAGTGTATTTTAATACATACATAGGTAGGTACCTACTTTGCAAGTATCTACTGATGTAGACAAAGTTGAAGGGGAATGAGGAAAAAAGTGGAGGAGACGAACTGACTGAGTGATTGAAGGCATATAGAGGAGATTGAAATGGAGGGAGGAATACATAGTGGAATAGTGAGTTGGGGAGTGAGTGCATGGATGGATAAAAACCTACATTGTAGATTGTAGATTGGAGATGTTAATGATAGTGATGAAGGTAATTAGTAGGCAGGACAAGTATGCCCAGGACTAATTACAGTAATACCACTTACAACTTACAAGGCTAATAAAGCTGTAATTATTTAGTGCATTTTTACAAAGTCTTCTAGTTGATCTATGCTCCATATTATTTTCTCGTGGGTATACACAGACTCGTTTACAAAAGTCTAAAAGGGATATCTCATCGGTTTCGTTTTCATTTTTCTTATCGTCTTGGCTTTGGCTTTGACTTTGACTTTGGTTTTTATTTTATTTGTGGGTTGGCACATGGAGGATTTAGTATCAAAGTCAAAGCCAAAGCCAAAGCCAAAGCAGGAGCCACGGAGAAAAAGATCACAGAGCCAAAGTCATAACTGCATTCTCGTAAAATCAAAGGAGAAGGGGATAATTATACGCAGGGAGTGACGACATCACACCAGACCAGGTGTAGGCCTTTTAAACGTACAGATACTGCAAGTCTCGTGCTATACATAGTTTCCATGCTACCATTTAATTTGCACAAGTTTTCCTCAAAGTTTTTGCACGGGTATTATAAGCAGGCTGCTAGGATAATGGAAAGCGGACTGCTTCCTAATTTTAGCTATTTATCATCAAGTTATAGTATTGCATATTGCTCTGTCAAAAAATTACTCTGATTAAGGAAAAAGATATGACGATTTACTTACATATGTAGGTATATATGCTTCTACTTCCGGTCTTAGACTTGTATATAAAACTGTGGCTGCACGCAACTTAACAACTTGCATGTGTTTTGTGATTTGAGAAAATTTTGAATTTTAGAGACAGCACAAGGGTTTCATAAATCATTTGCGAAGACTCGAATAAAAAAAAATCTCCATGTCCTTCCTGTCTACCCTGTCCTTGGTTTATGTAATTCGCAGTAGCCTAGTGGATCATACATCGCTTTGATGGTCAAATAAAATAAGGAATTTCATTCAGAAAAAAATTGTTTCTCATGCTTAAACCTTTTACAAAAAAAAAAGTCAGATTGTATTCTGAATCTGAAATTAGTTAGCTTAGATTGGGAAGAAAATGTATTAGAGTCGGCAGAATACACAATGCATTTAAAAAAAATAAAGTTAACGAAATTTGGAAAATAACGCCTTTTTGAAATGCAAGATATAGGAAAATAGTGGCTTTTTGAAATACTGCATGAAAGAAAATAGCGGCTTTTTGAAACACTCAAAAAAGTGATAAAATGTCCTTTTTGATGTACCAAATACACGAAAATAGCTGCTTTTTAAAAGCTTATTTCCAAAATAGAGCAGTTTTTTATATGAACACTATGTTATGTTGAAGCACATCGCAATTTGAAAATTGGCAAAATTATGGAAGGTCGTAAGTTTGACACGGCACATTTGGAAAGCAATGATTGGTAACTTTTTAAAGCGACGCAGTTTAAAAAAAGCGCCTTTCAAACTTTTGTACCTACATGTCATTAAATCAGAAATTATAATATGTAAACAGTACTTTTGCATTTCATCTCAAGTCAAGCATTTAATGCTTACAAATTACTTCAGAAGAAAAAAGATGTTAATCTGCACTCAAAAACAATAGCAATAAAACTAGAAAACTTTTTTCCTCCCTATTTTTAAAAATAGAAAAAGCCAGGAATCCCAATCACTTCTATCCATTACGTACATAAATACTAAATGAAATTTTTCACCATCGCAAGTGAAAATTGACCTTGGAAGTGATTAAAGAATGCTCATATCTGTAGCACCTGCTGCTGCTCTCCAAGCTCAATTCCAATTCCGATTCCTTGCACGAGACAAAGAAACCAGAGCGCACGAAGTACGAATTAAAAATTACTAGCACCCAGACAATAGAGTCATTCTCTGGAATTAACAATCCAATCCTGTGCATCTGTCTCTACTCTATAACAAATCTACATACATAGCCATAAGTAATAATTATAAAAATCACAAGGTAATTATATAAGACAAAGTTAAAAGTTAAACACTACTGACACCCCGCAGGCCACAGGCATTATGTTTACAAGGAACGTATGCTTCGCTTCGCGATCAATTGACAGGGTAATATTGGCAAGGTAATCTGAGCCTGAACCACATGTACATACATACATAAGTTCTACCTAATTACATACATACCAATACACAAGGCAAGGGAGCAAGTGTTGACTGGACACTATTCCCAAACCATCAGTCATTTACCCATTCACACCCAACACCCAAGAATATCATCCGAGTATAAAAATACCTACATACAGATAGAAAAGATCATAAATCGAATCATAAAGTACAGAACCACCTTCTGTCTATACGTCCACGGATATTCCCGTATTCCATTTCCATCCATACTCTATAAAGTGGGTGTAGGAGAAGGAGCTTTATGTATAACTCAACACCAATGTTGGATTCCAGTTCAAGTTTTTTACTCCATTATTATTGCTTTTTGTCTAGACATACACACACAAGTTCAATTACAATTACAACTACTATCATAATTACAATATTCCACGCGGACACTGACACTCACGATCATTGCTATTAGTATCTGTAGACGGATTCGAAGCCACTAATGCGCATGCATATTTAAGTGCATCCCGAGTGCCATTGGCACCAGCATACACACATACATACAGTAACACATCACTTCACTTCACATCACATCAGTATGGCAAAGGCAAGCCTTCCCTTCCCTTCCCTTCATTCACATTTCCATCTTGATATTTATTTACTTATTTATTTATGTGCAGTAGGCAGCCACGGCAATTGATCCGTCATTTAATAACTTGTAATTATATTGTACCTACTCCATTTGAAATTATTCATGCAGTCATTACCATCTAGTCCTCATTCACATTCACAAATCAACGCACTTACTGTAGCTACATATCTAAGGTACAACCCTACATCTACCTACTTACATAAACGTATATGTACTCGTATTACACAGCTCTGCACTCGAACATACTGCGGCCAATAACGTTTTCCATTCGACTTTAAATCAAACCAAAATTTAAATTCAAAACGGCAAACGTCAAACGTCAATCTTGAATCTTCCCCTTCTTCATCTTCGTCTATTTTCCATATACCTTCACAACCACCTCCTCTCGTCGTCTTCTTCTTCTTCTCCTCGGAACTCGTAAACCTTTCAACGAACCTTTGGCAAATAATTATTAATATAATTGCTTTTCATTCTATTACCTGTAATCTGCAAACTAGAAATATAGCAATTATACTCTCCTACCACTATTACTAGTACGATTTACAATTTACAACACATTGTGGGCATTTGTGGGGTGATGGTGACTCATTGTCAGTGGAAAATGTGATTAAAATGCAAATAATAGAGACAGAGGATGATGATGAGTGTGTGAGGAAAAATACTGCACTCTGCAAACTGCAAATCATCATAATATGTAAATTGTAATTATTATTCTAATTTCTAATTTACAACTGAGTCACTTTGCTACCTCAGAAAGATGGGAAGAATAAAATAAGGCAACAAAGGGAAAAAAGGAAATGTGTAGGAATTTAAATTCGAATTTGAATATTGGGTCTTAGAACTTTACTTCGGGAGAAGACAACAGAGTAATTACATATTCCCTAATTGTACACTGGAAAAAAGGGATGATCTTTAAATTCAAAAATGCTTGTAAAGTGCCACAAAGTTAATCCTGTTTTGTATGGTTATGAATCCGCTAGGATGCATCTTGAGTGTATCGAAAAAGTGCAAAAAACCGCATCTTGGACAGCAAGATTTTCTATTTCAACTATTTTGAAACGTTTCAAAATTACTTATTTTAAAAAACTTAAAGCGTTTCAAAATTTTGCATTTTAGAAATTTTTACACGTTTCGAAAATTGCTATTTTAAAAATTTTTTGAAAGGGTCAAAATTTCCAATTAACAACAATTTTAAACTTTTCGAAATCTCTCATGTTAACAATATTGAAAAGTTGAATATTTTTCTATTTCAGAAATCTAAAAACCTTTCAAAATTTCTTAATTTGTCAATTTTGAAATATTGAAAAACCTATTTTAATATTTTATAAGTGCACCACAAACCCATTAGGACGTATCTTGGCCTGCGAGATGCGCATGAGACACAATTGCAAGGCGTTTTAGATGCATTTTAGCTGAACCTGAAATGCATCCTAACTGCATTCATAATTAGACTAAATGCACTTAAGCTTTTGCCATTTAGGATGCACCAGTTTTTAGTGTGTATAGGAAAAATGATTGGATTGCGAAATTGGAATTGGAGTTGGGATCAAAGACGAAGAGGAACAAGAGAGAGGTTGTTTGCATTTGGTTATCGGCTGTTGGTTCAAGCTTGAAACACGTACGTCCATTGTCCACGGAATCGCATGGCGCGGCATAGCATGACCATGGGTTGCTCCTGTCTTCCTGTCACATTCAATCCCATAGCCCGTCTCCTCAATTGACATGGGACCAGCTGACATTTGCACACCCAAAACCAAAACCAAAAGCACAACTATAAAGCTGAAGTCAAAGTCAAAGTCACATCACATAAAAAAAACCCATAGGTACATATCCTAATACTGCAATACTAATACTAATAGCAATAACAACAACTCTTTATTGGCAATACAATACAATACAACACATATTCCAACGGCACCTTAATCTTAAGATTAGTTATATGTAGGATCGTCTGATCATTTCATTTTTTACTTACTAACCGCCAAAAGTCAAAGAGAGGGGCAACAAACACTGCTGTTGTCTCGTCTTGTATGTATGACTGGGCGAGGGTATCTTCTCTTATTGTCTGTCATTCATGTTATGATTACCTATGACTATTCTGACTTTGCCCACTTAACGTTAAACTCGTTCCTTCAACCAAGTCCTGTTCACCTCCCAGTAAAAAACTACGCAAAAGCAACAAAGTACCTATATAGTACATAAATGCAAGTGTGAAACTTTATGTTGGAGAGAAAAATTGTTGGTAAAGGTGAAAATAAAAATGAAATGAGGATGCCTAATACAAATGTAAAAAATGGAAATATGGAAAGGAATATTACGGCCACCCACCCGACAATTACAATACAAAATTACAAATACAAATGACTCACATGTAGAAAATACAGGAGAATAAATGGTGCACATCCTGGCGGTGTTTTTCATAGTTTTGTCTGGTATTTTGTCTTGTGTTGTCTCTATGTGACTAGATACTTTGTGACTGCGAGGGTTGAGTGAGAAATGGGAGCCGAGACACGGTAGTAAAAGTAAAGTTGTTCCTAAATTCACTTCTATTGTCATTGTCAAGTCATGTCGTTTGTGTCTGTGTAGGATTCATAGAAATATGTCAATGTGTGTGGAGGAGAGTAAAACCAAGGAAGAGGGAAGAGGTCACGTAGTAGGTAGCTAACCTATGTATGTAGTGTATGGTAGCCGAAGTGAAGTCAAAGCACAAGTTGCTCTCGTAATAATCTGCTAATATGTTTAGGTCCCCGTAGGTGGATATTGTGTTGGGACATTTTGCAAAATGGATAAAAGCCAGAGCCAGAGTCACATCCACAGTGGAAAGTTAATAGGAGGTACTTTGCAACTGAACTGGGCTCTTTGCTACTCCATCGAGAACGACAACGACATCGACAATTGAAAATGGAAAAGTGATAAATTTGAGAGAATCGGTGACACAAACTGTACTCGTAAATTGTTTATTGTCAATTTTATGACTACCGCATGACCGTGACTAGTTGCTTCAGCCTGCCATTATTACATACCAACTACAACTACACTCACAACTGCTCCTCCATTCTGCTCCGTGTCACCCTCATTAGTCCTCATTCTTGTCATTCGCCATTTTGAGTCCATGTACTTTTGTCAAGTGCGAATCTTCCCATCCCTGTCTGTCATTTTTCCAAACATTTAGCAAAAGCATTAAAATCATCATGCTATATACTTTGTACACACTACATAGTAGATACTTATGTGGGCAGACTGATTGTGAGAAAGGAGAGGAAGTGAAATAAAATAAAATAAAATGCAAAGGGGCATGAGAATGAGTCACCTTCATCTTTTCTTGATCGATGCTGTGCGGATTGATAATCCAAAAATAAAATGTTAATGGCATTTTGTATACAATCTTCTATTTTTTTCCAAGCATATCAGCAATTTTTCCTTCTGTTTAGTCTCTTCTTGATTTAACTGTACTCTGGATGTATGTACCTAGGTACATATAAATATGCTATACGTACTTTGGTTTTGGTATGGCTCTTGTCTCTGGTGCAGAGTGACAGTGACAGGATAATGGTACCTAGTCCTAGTGCAGTGCACAGTTTTTTTCAGTTGGGGTTAAAGAATTAAAGTTGGCTTCATCTCTCTTCATTCATTCCCATTCTATTTCCATTTCCATTGGCTCACCAATACTTTTTATACTTGTTTTTATGAGACATTAAACAAAGTGTATAGAGAAGTTACGTGGGTGCATTATGACATGAGTATTAGCATTAGCGCATGCATTGCATAATCCCAGTGACTATCTGTCTCCTGTTCCTATCTTCTACTCATACTTTCTAGGTGCATCGGCGGAAAGGAAGTTTTGCAAACTTTTCTGCTTTTTTAGTGTTTGTCAAAGTTGACGATGAACATGTGAGTGATAGTGACTATTACGTAGGTACATACTTTATATGTATCTGTCACTGGCTGATGGAAGGTGGGCAGGGATTGTCCGAGTGTAGATGAGATTAGTTGGTCCACGGACTCTTCTCTCTCTCTCTCTCTCTCTCGGTCGATTCGTTGTCGATGTGGATTGAGTCGTTTGGTGATTCTATTTTTATTGACAATATCTTATCTCGTTCTCTGCTCCAACTCTGCTCTTCACTTCACCTTATCCGCGTCGTGGTCCACACAACGTTGATATCACTGCGTGAGTTCAGAGCATCAAACTGTGACTCCCAATGCATACAACGTAGCATTTACTCAGCTACTAATATAACTTTTATGTAATTACTTGGGCAGCATGTCTTCCTACTATGTATGGCTTCTACTTGACTTGTGTATAAATGCTAATAAGTCCATTACAAATTGCACATTATTAATAAGCATTCCATCATCCGCATACATAATACTTGGCAAATTATAAACAGGTTGATGATTAGGTACATATACGATTACATACATATACCCAATGGTATGGTATCGTATAATTAGTAGATATGAAAATGAAAAGCGAAGCAAATTCTTGTGTGCGTAACATTCTCGTATGCATATGCAATCTTATTGGAGTGGATTCGTTTTATTTTTAGTGGAGGACTTATGTATGTTTGAATTATTATTTGCTTGCCACCTTGATATGTATGTTGGGCAAGGGATTTTTATCTGAACTGGGTAAATTATTTAGCCAGGATCATGTAGTGTTAAGTGTGCAAACATTGTAAGTTAGGTATACAAAAATTCACTCCTCCACCAAGATTTTGTATTTTTTCGAAATATCTGTCAGAATTTAACAGCTTAGAATTAGAACAAATCGTAAAGTATCTACATAAAAGCAATCACGACGCTCTAATTATTCTATTAGCCGACCGCAAAGGAAAGTTCAATACCCTAAAAATGTAAATAAAATCCAATTAATTCTGTCTCATGTGAATCTGGTAGATTATAAAAGTGGTGACTAATGTAAGTGTAAACTGTGGAAACTACATAATTACATGTTAAACTATTTTAAAAGTGTGATGTGGCAAGGAAAAAGTAAAAGGTACAACCAAACCAAACCAAACCCCAGAGTTGCCCGGAGTCTGTTTTATGCCTATGTCACACTAATGTATAAGTCAAGTCAGGATTGTAGTTGGAATTCACACTCATCTCTCCCTGAAATCGCATGAGTGTCGTCTCATCCTCATCCTCGGCGTCTTCATCGTCATCGTAATTTGCCCGAAGTTGCGGAAATGTTCGGAATTTCCTGCTCCATTTTCAGCGAATCCGCTCCTCATAATGATGATTATGATGATATGATGATGATGATGATGATGATCTAGAAAATGCGAATACGAATGTGAGTGCGCGTGTAGAGTCTGTACTTTGCGAGTAAGTTGATTGGATGAGCAGATGCGAAGTGGTAAATTGGAGTGATCAGCGAAAAATTGACAATTGACACCGCACCGTCTATGTCAAAACGTCAACGTCAAAGTCAACGACGTCTTAAACTGGAACTGAAACGAAAATTCCGATTTCAATTCCAAGCGTCTCTGTCTACTCTGCTATCTGTACTTCCATGCATACCCAAATACCTACTAGATGCTACATAATTATAATTACATATGTAGGTACGTGTATAATCCAACTGGATGCATTTCTGTATAGCAAGTGTAATTATATAGGGACAGAGAGAGAGAGAAAGAGTAGCGGACAGCTATTAATTAACGTCGTCGACAGAAATAAAAACGATAAATCAATTTTAATTTAGATATACACGCAGTCATTTACATTCACGACTACATAGTACATAGTACTATGCATAGGAACAACGACAGTGACAGCAACAACCACCACGGCCACAATCTGCCTCTGCAGTCATTCAGTCTATAGCCATACCATGGCATGGCATGGCGTGGCATGGAAATGAAGAAGCAACTGCACACTTCACTTCGCCTCTTATTACTTGTACTTGTCCACCAAAAACAAAAACCCTGTTCGCAAAAAATTGAAAATCACAACTGCTACAGATACCTATACATATGAGCAAAGGTATTTGGCACAGAATTTAAATAGCTACAAGTCTAATGCAATCGTCGTCTCGGTCTTACGTTATGTGTAAGTCTCACTCACTGTCGATGTCGATGTCGATGTCGATGTCTATACATTGACTTTGTTTTTTTCTCGTTTCAATGCCCTGAATACTCAAACTGAAAATCTATACCTCACACATTTGTAACTGGAACTGCAGACTCCAGACAGACAGATAAACAGACGCGAGATACAAAAACTCCTATCTGCTAGTAGTAATAGTATATCGTATATCGTACTATACTGTGACAGTGGGCTTATTAAGACGCAGTCAATACCACAGAACAGACACACGTGAGAGTGAAAAAGGGCCTATCTGTCAATACTGAGTGCCGGGATGGAGGATATGTGGACTTGGATGGATGATATATGATGACACTCTGTCGAAAGAAATATGACATCCGAGGCAGGCGTTATTTTTATCTGTTTTTGCAACCAAAAACCAAAAGCTGTATCCACAGAGTGTATATTCCCATTACCTTTTCATATAACATGCCAAGCATACAGATACCCACCATACCGTACCATGTCATGTCACTACAAGCATAATATTTGAATACTGCAACTTAATTCATAACACCATCACCATCACCATCCTCGACCACGCAACGCAACGCAACGCAACGCAAGACTTACCCCGAACTCATATCTATGTACATACCTACATACAAATACAACTTCCAGACACTAAACCAAAGCCAGTAAATCAATGCTGGCGCCTTGGTCTCACTCAATTTAAAATTATATTGGTAGGTAGGTGGCAATTCAATGGAAACTCAATTGATCGGAAAAAGTCAAGTACCTTCCTACAGGAAACCTACCAGAGTTCGACCGAAGATTGTTGTTGTTTTTTTTGCATCGGTTGAGGTAGTTAATGGTTCTTTGAGCTTTTTTATGGATCTTAATAGACACAACAAGATTAAAGGATGATGCAATATTATAGGTATTATAATATATTGAATATTATATAACATGATCATTATTATGAATGTGTTGCGCTAACGTCTACCGGATTACAGTTAATTGCTTCTATATACACACTCCTTCACTTTCCTCGCTCTTATCATTACCCTCAAGGAATTTTAATTAATTTCCATAAATACCTACAGGGACGTACCTACGGATTATACGTACGTTTTTCCACTTCTTGCTGTCGAGTGTATTTACAATGTTATTATCTTACTGTATCCTTATTACTAGTGAATTTGCCAAAGTATTGCACGCTCTTGTAATTGCAAGCGTATTTTTAAAATGTGCAAGGAGGATGCAGATTGTGGAATTCTGTTCCAGGGTAGAATGTGTACATTGCACTTGAGCGTTGTAGTGTGCAAATACTTACCTAGTCCTACAACACACAAGGTGCATACTTACATAGTGTGGTCTGGTCTGCCGGTATTTGCAATTTGCAACGTTGACGTTGTGGATATGTGAAGGAGTTGATGGAAATAAATAGATTCTGATGCTAATCAACTTTGGTTTCGGAGTACAGCATAAGCATTATTACACATGGGTACATATGTTTAGCGCACAAGTGTATATATAGATAGAAATAAACAAAGTGTAAAATAGAAAATAAGCAAAAGTACTAATACCCTTCAGCCTTTGAAAAGTGAAGCAGAAGAAAGAGAATGACACATGAAACATGTGGACGCGCCTGTAAAGTTTCCAGTTTCATTTTCATTTCATTATTTCTACATTTATTTTAGCCAGTGTAAGCAAAATGCAGATATCCGTATGCACAAGTAGAGTAGGTAGGTGAATGGTCTTGGTCTTGGTGGAAGTTTAGTTGAGTTGAGTTGAGTTGAGTTGAGTCGAGTCAAAGTCGTTCAGTTGAATTCAAAGTGGAAAAGGAGCTACTAATACACACATAGAGTGCAAATTTTTTTACTCTTTTTTCTGCGTACACATTTCTCTGCCTACAGACATCATGTTCATCATCATCTTCCACATAATTTCCAAGTAGCAAGCCCAAAAGTAAGACATGCTCTTTTCCAATGCAGGGTGTATCTATATTGACGGCTGTGTAATATTTTTTCAGTATTTGCTTGCACTTGCAATGCAGGGCAAATTAAAATAAGTGATGAGCACAGCTTGGTACAAGTCACTATTTATTTTTATGAATGCTGTCATTGCTCGTTGTGGTTCTGGTACTGGTGCGTTCTCCTCCTTCAAGTATGGTCGAATTCGAATTCAAAGTCGAATTCTAATTCCATTCCAATGGAAAATTTCAATGGTTGTGAGATTGCCATGCAGGAGAAGAAGAAGAAGACAAATAAAAATGAGCAAATGAGCCGGAGAGCAAAGAATAGAAAATAGACAAGGAATGATTGGCAACCCGATGGAATTATAAAACGGTAGAAAACACTGCACAGTCTTGCATAATAAATAATAAAACTCACCGACTAGACAAGACACACGATTTGTCAGAGTCAAAGGAGCACAGTAGTAAGTAGGCAAAGTAAAGTAGCCGAAGCACAATTAAGTATCTGCATATGCATGCATCCAGATTCAATGTAAGAAAAAGTCAAGCCGAGTCAAGTGATTCAAGTCAAACCAGAGCCAGACGAACAGAACCAGAGACACAGACCAGACCAGAAAAAAATCCATTCAACTCGAAATAATAAGCTGATTTTGTTTTTATACAAATTGCAATATTCAAAATTAACTTTGTACATTGTATTGCATCTGATTGCATTGCGTTGCTTTTGAGCTCTGGCTATGGCTATAGTTCTGGTTCTGGTTCTGGCACTGATTCTCTGGCCTCTGCTTTGATTCCGTCTGATGACTGGATACTCATGAGGAGTTTGTTGATGCACATAAATCTTCCCAGGAATCTAAGTTGGAACAGACACATTTTATTTATTCATCTTTACATTTTGATTTTGTTTTTACGACTTGCCATTTTGGCTTTAGAATCTGCATTTATACGCCGTATGAAATCCCTTGCTTAAGGATATGAGTATGTATGTATTATGTAGCAAATGCAATGGGCATTCTTTCACTCATTCCTCACACATTCGTTTTCTTCATACATTTACTATTGCTCTTCGTCCCGGCCAGTTTCTTACATGACACTTAAGTCTTCAATTATCTAGTAAAGCATGGCATTTCTACATATTTTTACTTGCACATACTTTTTTATTTCTTGTTTATGTCTTTATACAGACCGTATATAAAGGAAGAGGCTGCTGGCCTATAGTAATGGCTATGGTTCTGTTTCTTCTTCTTCTCCTCCTTATCTTTTCTCTGTCTCTCCCTCCCTCGCTTTCTCTATTTTAAAATCTCATTTGATTTACGACACGACTCCCAATTTACGATTTACAACTGGAACTATCAATGTAATGCCGATGCGATGGATGGCTGAGCAGTCTGGCTGGACTGTCACTGTCTGCAAGTGCAAAGTTTAACAGAGTTTATAAACTTGCAGTCATTAAGGCAACTTTTAAAATGGCCTATCTACTGTTATAGTACAGTCACAGTCGAAGCTGGAAGACGTACTGGGGTATGTATGTATTATGAATGTGGAGCGTGGAACTGGGATTAGAACACGGGAGATATGAAATGATAAGTAGAGGTTTTTGCATGGACAAAGAATGAAATGAGTTAAAAATAATGAGTTGACTTTGACTTTGAGATGTGAATGTGAACATGAGTGTGAGATTGGAATGGGATGGATTTGGATTTGGATGGGGTAGGATTGAATTGAATTGGAATGGGAGCGGTAATGATTTGATTACATTCAACTTTTCGTTTCATTTCAATCATTTCGTTTGAAATGCCACCAGAAGACCACAGCTGCCACGCCACGCCATCCCACATTATAGAATACATAGTATGGTATAGCATAGTCAACGCTGCCCATGCAATCAGTGGGTAACTTGAATCTGCACTGCGTACACTGTAAAAACTAAACAATCTCAGAACAGAAAAAGTTCATGTAAAACGTCAAAAACATAAACTAATTTACAGTAGTATATTACATATATAGGTATATATATATATAATACATAGTAAAATTATAAAGGAAGCTAGGATGCATCTTAAATGCATCAAAAACGCGCTAAAAACGGATGTTGGACTGCGAGATTTTCTTTTTCAACACTATATTTCAATGCGCTCAAAATTGCGAAAATGTGAAATTTTTAAGCGTTTTCAAATTTCCTATTTTAACAATTTTAAGACCTATCAAAATTTCTTAATTTGACAATTTTGAAACGTAGCAAAATTTCCTGTTTTAACAATTTTGAAACGTTGCAAAATTTTCAATTTTAACAATTTTGAAACGTTGCAAAATTTTCAATTTTAACAATTTTGAAACGTTGCAAAATTCCAAATTTTAATAATTTGGAAACATTTAAAAATTTACAGATGATTACATCACTAACTCATTAAGCTGCATTCTGGGCTGCGAGATGCTTTTTAGATGCACTTTAGGTGAACTTGCGTTGAACAACTGCATTCACAGTAAAAGTATTTATGCGGTTAGGTATTTAAGGGTTTAGATGCCCAAATTTTTACAGTGTAGCCAGTGAGACGTAGATGTAGAATGGATGGGAGTGTAAGTGTGAGTGTACGTAAGATAAATCATTGATCTTGCTCCTTATCCTCCTTATTACTCTACACCCCGATCCAATCCAATCTAATCCAATCCTCTGTCTACATAATTATACTGGAGTATTAGGTGTACGACCATGGCATGGCCACTGTCTGTGTCTGACCGTGTCTGTGTGTGTGCTGCTCTGCTGTTAATTATCACCAGATGAATTTCAATGCACCCACATCTATCTTCCTTCTAGTATCTGGTCATCTCCAATCTACTCTCATCTGCTTCTATAAATGCTGGGCCTAACTAAATACTCTGGATATAGTCACCTTGACTAACTAGTAAGGCATGATTTTGATTGTATAGGTGAGTATGCAAGTACACTCTCCAAAATACCACCTCATTTTAATAATTTCCCCCTCTCTGAACGTTTGCCACTATCGATGAACAGGAGATGAGTACGGGATACACAATTGATTGGAAGATGACCAGTTTAGATCGTGTAGGTATGTAGTTGTAGGTAGGACGGCTGAGTGATCAGTCTCTTCATTCATGTGATTCTGTGACTGTAACCAAATGAGAAGGGAAGGTAGAACAGAACGGAGTCCAGGATGCAAAGCGAGAATGTGTGGATGAGAGGCGTT
>JAAXYX010003124.1:0-15266 GCA_036851915.1 Ptenothrix huangshanensis | reverse complement strand
TTGAGATTCTTTAGCCTAGCCTTCTCAACAAAGTTATCGATTCCATGTAATACTTTGGATCATCCTCATCCCTGTTAACAAACCAAAGCTTTAAACTACTCAAGTGGAATAACGCTTCATGCGTGACGTTATATGTAAAGTTTCCAATATAAACGCGAATGCAACTGTGGGGCAGGCTGCAGCATGACGGTATAGCGAGAATGTCGTTATAAAAAGTGACGTTATAACCGCAAATTTAACATGGGAAGGCATAGGCTTTCGGACGGGGACGCTTATACGTGTCGTTATAGCGAAAATGACTTAATATCGGCGGTCCTTATAACGAAGTTTCACTGTATACGGTTGCAAGTAAAATGAGGTGGTTAGATTATAATGCAGTAATTACGTGTTAACATGGAATAAAGTTGGATTATTGTTATGTATATAATTACCTAGTGTACATGCAGCGAAGCATGTAGATTCTTCGAAAATGTACATCCATGCTGTGCCATTACTTTTATTTGCGCCTACATTTGTCTACTGTGTACATGCAGGCTCAAATGTAGTTTCAAACTATTCGCTGGTTATATCCAAGGGCGCCAATATTTAAACTTGTAGAGGAACGTCATAAAAACTCTGAAGGCTATGAATTTTGCGCGCACGACGTGACGTCACGGCAGCCCGATCGCACTAGATTTTTCCGTGAGACTACCCTGTGCAAGTGTGCCCACCGCAGAATGTACATTTTTCGATGGCGCTAGATTATCCGTGAGCGCACATTCTGCCACTGTGTACATGCACCGAAAAATCTAGCGTCGAGAAAAATGTAGATTATTCGCTGCATGTACACTAGGTAAATGGCTAAGAACGGCAGTTTCATGCAACGCATAACTTATGCTAATGTGTCCAGATATTGTTGATTAACCGAACGTAGCATCCTATAACGTCTGGACGTTATAGTTTATAACGTCAACTCCTATAATGTCCAACAAAAATCGGTCCAGTGAGGTGTCGTAATAACGAAGTTTCACTGTATATGCTATAAGTGTCAATCAACAGTGTTAAGTCATGCTGTAGCACTACACTGATAAAATAATGATTAACTCCCGTGGTTGTATTGGAACAAGTGGCGAAATCCCTGCTCCCCCCATCGTTGCCGGTATAGCCGTTGCAGCTCCCATCTTCTCCTTTTCCGTGGAAGCGTGAGAAATAGCTCAGGACACACGACCACACGTATAAATAATTACGTGTACGCTGCAAAACTACGATTGCCACTGCACTGCTTTTACTCCTCCGTCTACTCCTCGTGTACAGCGAACGTTAAGAAACTATAAATAAAGTTGATTTTGATAAATCTAGACAACCATAGTAGAACATATATTTATTTTTATTACAACCAGGTGTTTGTTTGATGAAAGAAAGCGATATGCCGTATGAACCTACCTGTACATTTAATTGTGTGTACAGGGAAAATATGGCCCTGCCGCTGCACCGTTTAATCAAAACTTTTCGTGGTTTTTGTCGTTGTAAAAAAGCGAATCCAATTTTTCGACACTAGTGTGTATGGGTGTTTGTGTGTGCTGACACAAAGTCATATTATTATTTATTACTTGTATAGCCAGACACAGTTTGGTTTTGCCAATACCTTTATACTTTCGGCTGAATGCCTGTACATCCTATGGCGCAACTTGAAGCTGCTCACAACCGTGGCTTAGCTTCCACTTTCTACATTAGCCAGATGAACCACCGATAACGCAACAAGAAAAAAACATTGTACACACTTGGAAGTGGCAATAATGTACAAGTGGACCTATAGCTGTATCTACCTTACCTTGCTCTTGTGTAGTTCATCAACTTTTTAGTCATAGAGTCAAAAATGTTGTTTATGTACAAACCTTCTACGGATGTGTAGTCGCTGACTGGTCGTGAGATTTTTGTGAACTGCGGGTGGGAATAAAATCGTAATCTGTGACAGGAAATCAACGTGTTTTCTCATAGTTTCCCTTTGTACATACACACTTCTATTCCCTCTGGGGCCATACATAAATTACGTCGTATCAAAGAAATTCATTGCATTACAGGTATTTTATCCTCTCTGGCAGAAAATTCACAAAATTCCTTCTGGTCGTACCTAATGACTCAGGCAAGGACGAAATACATATACAAGCATTCTCCAACTATCCTTAATACAAGCGTATTAGCAAGGAAACCATCTACGACCCCTTTGGGCTTCTTTCCATCTTGTTACAGGTCATTCCGAGCGGTTCTCACACTTTCTAGTCATGTTCATATAATTTCTGACTGTGCTAATGTCTGTAAAAAAAAGTACTTGCCTACGCTCCCCCGACTGCAGCAACATGAAAGCTTGATTATCCGGTGAAAAAGCTGAATCCATTTTTGCGGGTATTTTTACTCAATTAATATTTCCCATAAGCTTCAGACTTTTATTCCTCTTGGTCTCAATTGTTGAAATGGGAAAAGATCCATTTCCTTTATTTGGTATATGTGCTGGAAATTCGTGAGGGATGAAGGAGAAAACAAACTTGTGACTAGATGACATACCTTTGTTGACTGTGGCAAGTATATGTAAACGTAAGTGTAATGTGGTAAGACACTTGACATACTTTATCGAGTCATCGAAATACAACACAAGGGAATGAGGCTGCTAATATTTTGTCGATGCTTTATTTGCGTGGAAATGAACGACGAAAAAAGACGGTAATCGTGGCTGATAACAGTATTTAAATCTAGATTTTCCTGCCATTCCATTTTTGGCTACGTGTCGTCCTTGGGGATATTTCCATCCTGCTCCTTGCACTAGTGTGCCACCAGCAGTAGTGGAGACTCTGGTACCGTGCATGTTTGTGCCTAGTGTATGCATGCTATACTGGAAAAATGTAGATGACTCTACGTCCACATACATGCATGTGGATCATGTAATGAACACTAATGGCTTACTTCAAGTCATTTAGAAATTATCAGAGTCGATTTTATTTTATTTGCTCCCTGTAATAATCCAATATCCTATTTATATGATTCAGAATCCGAATTCAAAGTGCTATTAGTGTGGTGGGCAAGTAAACAAGTGCCTTTATATGTAAAGACATTGGCATTCCGTGCCTAATTTTGATTTTGATTTGGTTGCTTTTAGGGATGGCAAAATTCCCAATTTTAATTTTTTATTCCCAGAGCATAAAAATAAATCCACTCCTTCCATATTTTCCCAAAACTCCGGGAATAAATTTCCAATAAATTCCCAAAATTCCCAAGAAATTGTTTGAAATTTTCAATTTTTCTAAATGAATCACTATTGTTTATAACCTGCCTAGTATAACGGACTTGTGTGGTACATATGTAAGAGTATGATGCCTATGTTACTAAATATATGTTGTTGCATGAAACATTAATACCTAATTTTGTTCAAAGTATTAGTTTATGCTCTATATTTATGTCTAAACAAGGGAAAAATTCCCCAAATTCCCAAAAATCCCTCAAAATAAATTCCCAATTTTTCCAATTTTTCTTCCCAAAATTTTCAGGGAATTTAGTTTGTGCCATCCCTAGTTGCTATAAATAAGCTGGACGTGGGATGGACCAGCGTGCTTGATGCTGGAGTCGCCATAATTGAGGTATTTGAAAGTTTTAAAGAGGACTTCTTACTTGCTACTTGAGTACCCCCAAGTACATGATGATGATTGGCGGGTTAATTTTGACTGCGGAAGCAAGGCTACATATAAAGCCAGAGCCGTCATGATATGTATTGATGTTATCGATTGGTTTGGTTTATTCTTGTCATTCACCCTTTATCCTCTATCTGCTGTGTGTGCCCTCGGACTGGATTCCTTATTAACCGAGACGCAGACTTGTATTCTCAGTGGATTAACTAGTAGACGGATACTTACTCCTGCTACAGATCAGCACTTGCTCCTCGTACTCTCACCAACTCACGTACTCGCATTCACATCTGTTTACATTCTACCGTACATTCAAGGGTTTTCCTACCCGTCTATCAACGACTTTTCGTCACAGTTTTGTCCTAAAAGTTTTCTTTACTTGGCTGCGTTGCGTTCCTATTCCCGTGGTGTGCTCAACACACAACTGTAGTCTAGTTTTGTGCTCGTCGTCCTCGTTTTCGTCCTCGCCTCCTCCTTACGCTTTCTTCTACATGTGAGCAAGGAAAAAATAAATTTAACAACTCTGTTCCTCGTTCATTCGCTCGTATCGTATCGATCTTTCATTTTCAGTTCAACTCAATACACAGTAAGGAGAAAAAATTCACAGTTACCAAAATCCAAACTGACGAAGGGAGGTAGAGAAAACGTATGGGATGTTACTTCCAGGTTTCCTTTCATTCACAGATGAAGCAAGGAACCACCGAGAGCAAATGTACGTTTCCACAAAGCATCCGCTGTAGATGTAACACACACCTGCCGTAGAGCAACTTGGGTAAATCACCGTCTCAACGTTGGGTTGACATCTTAAAGCTTGTCAAATGAAAATTTGCAAAGTGTGGAGGGAGAGACAGAGAGACTGGGCTGGCTGACTGAGTAGTATTGGTGGCAGTGGTGAGGTGGAATGGAAATAATGGGAGGATGCAGACAGGTTTGTTTATTGTTCCGAGAAGTAATGCCTGGCTATTGAATCAACTCATAAGGTCCTTTGGTTTAGTCTTTGATTGAACTTGGGATCATGTCGCAGGTTTGACTGGCGTCCGTGGAAAAGTAACAACCAGTCGTGGTCATATTCGTAAACTTGGTCGTCGTCATATATAATAATAGGCTAATAAAGGGTATGAATATAAAAAGCACGAACAAAATAGAAATTGCTCCAATGGTTCGATTAGATTGGCTAAAAATACCTTATCTTACAAACAAATCGGTTCGACCGTCGTGTGTATAATCATAGACGGTTATTTCTATTCTTCTTATCCTGGCAGTCGCTTTTTTCGACAGGATTGCGTGACAATTCCCATGTAGAAACCGCTTTCTCTCTCGCTGCCACTTTTTCCTTCAAAGGCATGTTGGTCGTTACCACACCAGAATATGCCCGAGTAGAATCCACTCGGACGGGACGGACTACTTCCACAATCAAGTCAACTTCCCAGTCTTATTCTTCTTTCGTAACCAAAAACTAGCCACGACTCTGACTTGGTAATTGTGGCTTATGAGACCATGGCTTCTGACCCTTCCCTGCCCTGCCTTCGACATCCCTACCATTCATGTCTGCAGGTTTCCAGATACTCCCCTCCAATCCATTTCATCACTCTTTTCAACCGAGTTCAACACAGCATGCATTACACGTTCATTACTCACCTAGAGGTTGGGATGAGCTTAAAAAATATTGATTAAGTCCTGTTAAACAAAGACAATCATTTAAATGGCGGACCACTCTGCACTCTCCTTTTATACTGTACAATAGTTCAGTAAATAAACAATGAAGAAGAGCAATACACGAATCAAACTGAAATTTTTAGCAAAAGGAATGTACCTCAGTCAAATACATAAAGGAGTATGCATGAAATGCACGAAAATATGAATGTTACTTGATTACGAAATACTGATGTGAAAATGAAGAGAAAATAAGGAGAACAATATAAATTCTTAATCATAGCGAGTAGCGTTCTCAAAATATTCTATCCCTATATTCCAATATGGGACTTAAAACTTACCCAGACTAATGGTTTGTCCTTTTTTAAAAGAAAACAACAGTGCGAATGGATGCATAGGGAGAAAATGCGACGGAACCAACCCAGTCTAGATATTTAATTAATGCCCTATCATTTTAACCGGTTTTATCTGGTTTGTCATTCATAATGTTTGCGATTGTATTTTTCCACTTTTGATAGCATGAGCATAAGTCATGGGTTTCGACTCTATTGATCAGTTGACTTTGTTTCCTAATGTGATTAGAATTTCTTTTGCGGCTTCTTTAATTACCCATGTATTGTTCTTGAGATTTCGGACAAGAGACAATAGGATGATGTGGCAATGTGGTACTTATGCAGAGGTAGAAATGAAAGGAGAAGATTAATGGAAGTGTGGCTAGAGTAGAGGAACAGATGAATGGATGACATCGACATCTTCATTATATTAAGTGAGCTGGAGACAAAGCGTATTCGCGTCTTTTCCATGACACTGCAACGATTATTTATTTGGTTTCATACACTAATTTGTCAACGGTTCTTACGATTAGATTCGGCGTTATATGTACATCTGTAGCAGTGCTAGTCCTTTTTACGCGTCTATGAAAGAAACTTGGAGAAAGTAATGGGAAGTTAGTGTAGTTCGTGGGATGCACACTGCCTTCAAAAGAGTTGTGGTCCGGTTAAGAGTAAAGCATGACTGAGAAATTCGACGTAAGAAGTAAGACTAAGGCGAAACCGCAGATTTGGCTAACAAAAAGTTTCTTTGGCTCTGTAGTGGTTTGAATACAAGGTGAGGCATGTCTGTGAATTGGATCGAGAATGCGAATCCATCACGTAGGAAAGATAGATTTTAAGGTAACATTTATTTTCCGGCATCGGTCGTGTATTTAAAGGTATGAATTGGTTGTTCATGTGGTACTTCCATGGAATGCTTAGACAGTAGATTCTTCCACTCATACACGTACTAGTGCAAAACCCAGACGACTGTGCTGTCGTTGCATACATGACTATGCACAGATACAGCTGTATAGCCGCCATACATACCTACATATCTGAGTGTTCCCAACATTGGATGAAAATGGATGGAATTTCCTGGTGACGCAAATCGCTCAAGTGACTCATCAATTATTCAACAGGCAACATTTCAACCTGAACACCAACCCGCTCCATTTACACTTTTTTCCCGCTTACCTTACCTCTTGCTTCGGCTGGTGTTGGAGTTGGTGTCGGTGTGTCGGTGCATTGTACGCGCAACCTGTTCTCCCGCTGTTGCTTGCTTCCTTTTCTCTCGTATCCCGTATCAACGACAGCCACAGTACTACATCAACAGACCCACAGCTACATACTTGTGTCTAATTTATGTTTACAAAATCATGCCATACCACGCAGGTATAGTGTGTGTACGAGGAATATTATTATTCACAGATCTTCTACCTGTGTACTTTGCAGACACAGTTCTGGTATTTGCATCTCGAGTTGTTTCAGCTTTGGGTTTCAGTGTCGGTGTAGATTTCGGTTTGCACACACGGAAGAAACTGAGCATCTTCTTTTAATTAATACATTTGGCTATCCCTTACTTCACCATCTCTCGCTCATCTGTAGGAGTATTATTGAGCAAGCATCATCAAAAAGGTAAAAACGAAACTGTATTTGGGAGAGTGTAGGAGAAACCGTAGAAAAAAGGTGCAAGTAGAAATGGCGAGTGGATCATGTGAGAGATGGGAAATTTACTTGGGCGTCACTTGCCTTGCCATGTCTTCCCTTGTATTATCTGGCTCTGTCTTCTCTTCCCTTGTCATTAGTATGGATTACATTTATCATTCTGCTAAATAACTATTATCCATCTACCATCAGACTGGATGCGTTTATTTGCAATTTCTTCCAATCTCTTGCCCAATTTAGGGATATAGACCACGTGAAGCCCACATCATTTTGTGCCACTCCAACTCGACTTCATTACCCACTATTCGCCCTGCCACTTGCATTTTAGATATCAACTTACTCGCATGTGTACACTTGTGGCGAAATGCTTGAGAAATTTTTCTCGGCACTTGGAAATTCGCCGAAAAAGAGTGACAGAGGATTGTGGAAAAACTAGAAAAGCGAGAGGATAATATTATAGTCGAGTAATAGAAATGCACTTACCCACTGAGTACAGATAGAATAGATCCTTGGAAATTTAAATTTCTCCAAGAACAAAGAGGGCTAATATCATGTGGCAGTAGAAAGGTCTAACAGTGACTTGATTAATATATGAGTAAACACAGAGGAGTAGACGAAACGTAAGCGTGAATCAGCCTGTAAATGCGTAAGAATGACAAAAATCAAGAATGAACCTAACGTGGCATCTAAGACGGTTCGGAGTAGCGTTGGTTTTTCGAATTTCCCGTCTTTCAGACTTATTCAATATTAATGATATTATGTCATATTGTATTTATACAACGAGACCAGAACCCGAACCAGTGCTGGAGTTCAGGGCATGCAGAGTAAGTGAAAGGTTACAAGTGGAGGGGGCAGGAATGGAAAAGCTGTAGCTGTAAAAGACAGGAGACAAAAGAATTAGGTGGTAGTGGTAAATGTAAATAGAGAATGCAAGGACCGTAAAGCTGGAGCTGTAACTGGAGCCCCAGCTGGAAATGAGACACAGGGAAAGGGAATGCAATGCATTGGGAAGAGTATGTGTACGAATTAGAATTTTAGTAAGGTACAGCGGACCACTGACGTAAGCCAGGAGTAAAGTTGTCTTAATAATTTTGGAGAAAGGAGAAAAATAAACTCCGGTTAGCATTCGGTACATGTTCCCGTCCGGACCCGTTGTGTTTTCTCAGGCTGCTCTCCTTAAACCTGTCTGCTTGGATTCACCCACTCACGTCATATAAACTTATTTACCAGGATTTTTGTCACTTAAAATGATACGATGAACATTTCGGATGCTCTCTTGGTCTCGAGCATTCTGCTTTGCATCAAATCCAGTTCCTCATAAGAGAAGAGTACCTAGCTTCTATGCTAGATGTACGTAGTTAGAGAGCGACGAAAGAAAAGTTGTTGCTCCTGCCCTTATTTATACCTCGCCCTTACTGCTCCTTCCACTCTTGCCATTGTACCCCAGATATTTTTGAGTAGCAGGAGAAACTGCTGGGGAAAATAATATTCAAATGATTATATTCAGACAAACAGACGTCATTCCTCCACGTCTATAGAAATGGTATTGTGAACGCACTTCCAATGGAATATCCATCCTTCCTCCAGTCCACCTGCTGCTGCTCTTGCTACGCTTACCGCAAGACTGCTACCTTTTCTCTTTTCCGTCCCATTTCTCCTTGCTCTTTAGTGCGGTTTCATTTTTCCAATTTTCCAACATTCTAACCTATGACATTTGAAAGCATGAACAGACTGGCTGTCAAAACACAGTCCAACGTCTCTCGCACCAGGATGCAAGTCTGTGCAAGCACTGCAATTCTTTGCTACTTTTTAACGGAGCTCATTTGCATACGTCCTCATAATCTACCTAAGCATGCTAAAGTAATGCATAATATTGTTGTAGCATAGTACATTTCCTTGTGGTTGGCTTGAACACGAGCGAAGCGAAAGGGTGACCACACATGAGACATTCATCCTTCGGCTGATAAACTGTTATTTAACACAGGGAAATATCTTGTAATTATACTCCAGTCATTGTTACATACTGCAGCAGAGTCAAGATCTGTCTTGCCTACGTAATATGTAAACTTGATAGAATGAACGATACTCTAGCTACGTATGATTCCGCTGCGACGTGAGTTTTGAGAGTTGGATAGGAATTGCGTGTGAGTAACTGTGACTGTGTACAGGATAAATATGCGGATGAGATTTATCGTTTTCTCAAAGCGAGTTGTTGAGTGGGGCACTTGACTTGGTCTTGTGTGAGCTACTCAAAGGAGCTGCTCGCTACTTGAGCATCCTTGAAAATGTCGAAAGCTCAACTTAGTAATAATTCCACCCATTAGTAATAATTACTTACGGGTGGAAATCCGTAGTGTGCGAAACGTGGTATTTATCTTGCTCTGACTTCCCTGGTTTCGTTAACATTATAAATTTTGCAAAAATTAAGTGGATTAAGTACATTCACAAGAATTCATTAAAATCTTAGGCATTCCGTCGAGCCTCTCATCTCACGTCACTGTGTTTGCCCGCGTGGGATTTGGTCGTGTTTCCTCCTACACTACAGTATAGTGCAGTACACGACGCTGTATTATTATGATATTGCATTGCACTGGATAGGATTTGGTTGTTCTCTCCGGCAGACAAACTCAAGTCCATGTATTAATACTGGATTAAGGATACTCAGAATATCTCTTGGAATGACTCAACAGCTTCGGCTTGTGTCACTGATTTCTGTGCTGTGCACATGGCCATGAGTGCATGAAAAGGTTTAGCTAATAGGTAGGCGGTAAGACCAGGCACGGAAACAAGCATAGAATTTAGAGTTTATAGACGATGAGGCATGCATTGTGAAAGCATTAGCGAGAGCACTAAATACTTTCGAGTTGCATAACTTTCTCAGTCTTTCCAGTTGGTATTGCCTTGGCTTGGCATTGGCTTTCCTTGATCTCTTAGCTTCCGCTTCAACTTTACTTTCTAACGTTCAGAGTACATGATGACTGTACAGTAAGGAAGAAAGCGTTTTCTCTGCTGGGGGAAGGCAATGCAACGGTAGGGTAATTTATTCATTCAAGCCCATTATACTAACATAATATACATAGAGTACAATGTGTCATTGTAAATGTGACTGGGACATTAGTCAGTGTGACATTATGCTATGTATACTTACTCCAGTAGGTTATGGGAAAAGGTACAAGCAAAGCCAAGGCTAGCCTCTCTCTCACTTTCACTCTCTCCCTCTCAAATATTATGCATGGCATTAGGTATTAGTTAGGAATAGGAACAGAAATAGCTGTGTGGAATACAGACAGAGTGCTGTGTCTTTTTTGGCAAACGGACGACATTTGTACATGCAAAGTTTTGTCTCTCCCACGCAGTGAACCTCTTTCCACCACTGATTTATTACCTTCCAACATTCCTACCTATGTATGACTGTAAACCTCTGCTGAAAAGCAGCCAGGAAGGCCGAAGCAAACCAGAGCAAACTAGAGCAAACCAGTGCAAACTAAAGCAAAGCAAGCATAACCAACGAACGAGGCAGAAGTGTACAATGAATAGAATGGAAAGTGTTTATGACTACGGCTACATGTGCCCATGGCTGTCATATACACTAATCCAAATCCAAGTGCAAGCTAAAGCAAGAGCTGTGCGGATAATTGTGTATCGACTCTAAAGGACACATACATACGCTCACGCCGAGTGTAACTTCGCCTCGATGTTCTCATGGAACACTGTCCTCTTCACATAGGTCACATGGTCAGCACATCTTTTCATTCAGTCGTCTGTCATCACAACAAATTACTTTCTTCAACAACTTCTTTTTCCACGGTTACTATTTCAAATAGGGACTTGTACAACGGAACCAGCCGCTGTTTAACTAAAACTGCATACCTGTCGGGAGCTGGAATACAAAAATTACTCCAGTTTAAGCCCCTCAAAATCGCAAATTAATGTAAAAACAATAATCAGTATTGCTTATTTACTTGATTTATTAATTTTTATGGCTGGCTTCTTCACTCAGTCTATGTAGTGTAACGGAAGGTATTGGAAAGACGAGTCAAGTATAGAATTGTCTTATCGGGTATTGACGAGTTTCGTATTTGTGTAACGTGTAGGTTCTGAAAGTGGAAGTCAACATGGAATTGGAAGTGAAATTGGAATTGGAATGGGAACTAGCATGATTATTATGATATGATGCAATCTTCTCCGTTCCTCATTTCTGCCTTGTAGGGTTTCAGTAGTCAGTCAGTAGTAGCCTTATGAATGTATAGAAACGATGCAGTGGGTAGGAATAGAAAGGAGACGCAATGGAGGAGGTGGTGGTGATAGGGTTAAGTAGTGTACGATCACGTCAGCTAAATTAAGTAGCCAGAGAGGTATTTATGGGGAGGGGATTGTTGTATAAGAAATGTGTGTTTTCCATATGAGCATACGCCGTCCGTGTTTTTAAGGACAGTTATGTATGCAGCCATTGCCCGTGCAGTCATATGTATCTCCTACCAACCTATAACTATAATCGTCGTGGGAGAGAGGCAAAGAAATAGATGATATGATCTGATGATAGTATCTAGACTCCATTTAGTAAATTGAAAAACGAGATTAGTCTGCTGATACAAGATAGTACATTTATCAATTGAAATCTCAAGAGTATTACTCGTACACTAGTATTTTCGCACACACCATTCCAACTTGCTTACTCGCCTACTTACATCAACGAACTCGCTTTGCGGTATAAGGATTCCACTATTCCACTTGCACTTATTCTTCTTCCATTGCCACAATCGCCGACTAAATTCCACACCTTTTCAGACGTAGATTTTCGCTGTGCCCAAATAACGATAAGTATATGCCAGGTTTTTCTCCTGCATTCTTTATGGGCTCCTTCCTACATACCCTCACTATTCTTATATGCATAAAGCAAACAAGGTGTAGGTAAACCAACAAAACTTCCTGCGCTTATTCCCACTTTTTACCATAATAACTATTGCAAATCAACATAGGTAATTGTACGCAACTATTTCACTGTATAGTGGGAAAAAATAAACAAATGATGCTTCGCCTAAAGATGATTTATCATGAAAAAGAACTTGGAATGCTATGCCAGAGTCTCTTCTCTTAGTCTCTCAGGATTTGCCATTTTTAGGAAGCATAAGTAATGTGCAAATTAAAATGTTTTTGTGGCGAAAAAGACTTAAAGGATTTGTTAGCGACGCTTGAGTTTTGAACTCTCTTGAAGTTTCACAATCCAAGCATGATTAGGTTACTCAGCTAAGATTGAAAATGTGAAAGGAATATATGTATGGGAGGAAAGTGGAGAAAGAAGGTGATTAAAAACTGTGCTGGGTTGGTGTCAGTACACAGGCAGAAGAAAGGCAGGCTAAATAGAAGAGAAACTGTCAGTGACAGATGCATACCCGAAAGTAAGATTTTGTCGAATGCTCCTCAACTAGGTGATGCGAAGTCGGAAGATTTTCTTCCCGTTGAGTTCACAGTTGATCCAGGATAAAAATCTCTTGTTCGTGCTTTCTCTGCTGTAACCTTTGCCATATCCTTTGCAAGATATCCCAAGAAAATTGCAGGATCTCGTCTTCCTTCTTTATAAATACACTCCTTGTTAAATTGCAGCCATACATTGTACCCCATTCGTTTATACAAACTAGATCGCTTCCGCGGAACAGTGCTGTCGTGTGAATTCTAAACATTACAGCAAAGAAAATTGTTTTCTATTCTAATTTCGTTCATTTTTTAAGGAGTACACTGTAAAAGCTGGTGCATCCAAATCACCAAAAACCTACTCGTATTTAGTGTAACTGTCCTGAATGAGTTTCGGTTATTGGCGTTTTAGCTGCATTTTTCTGTCTCAAGGTTTAGCTTTTACAGTGTAGCCTTGCGAAAACCTTTCATAGGTATGTTAGCAAATAATAATATTAGAATCATAATATTTGGATCAAAGTATCAAAGACAAATTCTGCAGAACTGCTTTGTTTGAAGAATGATTTTATCCTCCAAAGTATTAGCCAGCATAATCGCTGTTGTCATAATAATTACTTTCAGTCAGGAAAAACGATAATGATTTTACAAACTTGGTAGGAAATACTCAAGGAAATTAGGTGAATTTGAATTGATGTAATTGAGGTACCTTGAAGAATAAGAGAATATTGTAATTACATTTGAAATTGCACTTGTACTTATATCCCTTGAGGTACTTTAGCGCATAAGATAATTTGCTATAGCTTCTTATTACGACCGAGCAGTAAACACTGATGGTTAGGTCTGCTTATGCTTAGTTTCCGATTCTGAATACTTTGCCTTCAATTTAATGGAACACTTCATTTCTTTTCGCCGTGCATACAGAACAAAACACTCACCACAATATAAACACACGTGAACGTCCCAACTACTAAACCGGTTTTACGTCATTCCACTTTCTTTGCATTTGTATTCCCGAAAATTATAGAGTAAAAACGCCACGACTTATATGCAGCATAGAAAAGGCACAAAGCAATCGAACAGTAGATATTACCTCACTTTTGACGTCAGAAACATGTCCTAACTAGTTATTGTACTAACGTATTATTTCGTATTTCATCCTATCAATTTCAAATGGGAAATTTTCTATTTAAATTAATAACTAGATCCTGTATATCACCAATTCGTTTTATTTCCAGCTCATAATACACACTTTATTATACTCAACTCTCTAACACTACATATTCAAATAAGGCCCATAACGAGCCCTTTTCCTTTGACAGCCTAGGCGCATATACCTTCGAGCACCGAGTATATAATCGGGAAAGCTACTACATGGGAACAGTTTTACAAGTACAAATTAGCACCTGCCATTTGGGTGGGACGTAGCAATCAGAATTATCATTGCATGTCACAAAAACTGACATTTGCAACCTTGCAAGAATACCACTCAAAGTCTAACGGTTGAAAAACGTAGCAAGTAATAGTACACGCATATAAAGGGATATACATATGCTTGCTCTGGGCGAATAGGAAGCCCAAAAAGTTTTCATGTACAAAAAAATGTCTGTTGGGTGTTGTAGAAAAATGGAAAGTTGGAGTCGGAATGTTTTTCACACTAAACACGGACTTGGCATAAAATAATGTAGAAGTAGCATTGGCCGAAAATTAATCGTAACATTAACAAACTACGTGTGCAAGGGAATGGGCTAGAAAAGAAAAGAATATAAAGTGCCCGAGGTTTTGTCATGAAACGTTTTAATTGGTTCCCTTTTCGGTGCTTATCTTTTATTTTGATCGTACACAAAGATATAAATTAAGTTTTCCATCGCAGTTCACAAGTTGACTGGTCACTGCTCATTCATTTGCGTGCTCAATTTTCAGTTGTGAGAATGACGTGTTGGTGTTTACAGGTTTGCGTTCTTTTCCCTCAATGTGCTTTCTTGGCTTCCCTTCATGGAATTTCAATTGCCTAATAAAGAAGGTTTAGGCAATAACTCTTATGTCTTTATTCCGCATTAAAAATAATTTAATCGTATAATGTATTCGCTTCAGTCAGAATCAGAGCCACAGCCAATCGTCCAGCGAACAGAGTGGATTACATCGATTTCAAGGCCACGCACTTTTCACTCATGCTTGTATTTCTACATGCAAACGCGGTGAAGACGACGATGCGATGATAGTAGCTCCAAGCCCTTCGCAAACATCATTATTATGACACATTTACTTGTCACTAAATTAGCTGGATTTTATTCACAAAAAAATAACGATTTTATTTCCTGTTTGTGCTTTGAAAAGCAATTTGTTTCAACATTAAATTATATTATATTGCAGTGAATATTGTATGTGCATTGCACTATCTTGATAAAAAATAAATTATAACTTGTTGTAAGGAATCTAATCGTGCGTCAACACTACGGGATTTGAGTGTACTGGCAATAACAACTACTGGAAGAGAAAAACTTACTTAAACCATAAATGTCAAAGTGTCTTTATATGAGAAAATTCAATTTCAGCTTCACCATATCGTCGT
>JAAXYX010003123.1:0-15268 GCA_036851915.1 Ptenothrix huangshanensis | reverse complement strand
AGCACCAGATCCTGCAAATGACTCTCTTACCTTCCCCAAATTCTTTCAATTCAAACAATCTGGCTTTACAATTTCCCATCCCTCCACTCAAACGTCCCAAGCTCAATGACATAATTACTCTGGGTCTTCCACCAAGGAGGTACCTACACATGTAGACCTAACGGCTAAAGTCTTTGGAAATTTTCTTGGAAAAATGTGTTTGAAAAAAATGGTAGAGTAAGGTTTATGGTATTTGGGTAATTTAAATGTTCTCGGTTGCTAATTGACTTTTGTTAATTGTACAGATAACGAATGGATTTTCCGGGATACTTCTGGCGGAGTGTCGCTCTACAACGCCCACAATAATTCCGTTCGTTCCTTAATCAGCAATTATACATTTGTAAGTAAAAGTTTCGCTATTAGATGGATGTGTGGTTGGGATGCATGATTGCTTTGAGTCGAGTGGGATGAGTGGAAGAGAAATGATGTGCAGTCACGACTCACTCTCGTATTATTACCCACTCGTATTATTTACTGGAGGACTGAAGGAGGAAAGCCTTAATCGATATTGATACGCATCTCGTCCTGGTAATCCTAAGCATCTTAAAATATTTATAGTGCACAAAGCAGTCGAGGTAGGGAGAGAAGAAGGGGACGACGACGAACGCTACGAACTGTGTGACTCTAGATTCTACATGGATGTGACGAGGACGGGGAAACGGTCTGAGATAGAAATTCAAGTGCCGTGTGTAGGCTACACGATTCATTTCACTGACAAGTCAGTGTGTGAGCATCCCAGATGTACCTCGGGGTGGAATTATGGAATAGTGGAATCGATAAGGCTACACACAACATGCCTTGCCTTACCTTTACCTCCTGCCCTCGTCACTCTCCCATGCCATGTAGCTACCTTACACACTCCTACTTCCCCAAAACCACAGAATAGTGGAGCAAAGTTCCTTCCCAACTCTTCCCCTTCCACGTCATATTTACCCAGAATTGCAATGCAGGAATGAGGACCAAGTGCACCAAACCAAAAACAACAACAGCGAATAAATACTCAGAATAATACTCCCCTTCAAAGTTAAAAGTGGAACGCTAGAAATGTGGAGCAGTAAGGAATTGGATAAAAACCAGAGCAAATCAAGGCTGGAGATAGAATTCAAGACGAATTCGTTCCATCATCCGAGTCTTTGTAATATTGACCAAGTGTGCATACATGTAGGTGTAGGTATACACTGTCAGAATTTCAACAATGACAGCATCAAAAATGCATGTGTTTTTGAAAGAAAGTGTTTAATTTGGACCTTCCATATTAATCTCTCTGACAAGTTTGTTAATTATCAAGTAGAACATGCTTCCATTTTTGACACTTGCGATGCGTTTTGATGCGTTTTGTTGAGGGAGTGTAGGCACACAAGGGTTGTCGGGTGGATTGTTGAGTAGGATATGATTATGAGGACTCGCGATGGCAGATTTTCGTTTCTCAACTGCCACCGCCCAGAATGGGAAATAGAAGATAAAAATATGAAAATGTGCACGTCAGGAAATGCCAAGAAATATTCTGGTGGTAGGGTCTTTGGAGATGGAAGATGGAATAAATTGTTTTGCTTAAAAAAAGTAACTGGAAGGAGCGTCTAGGTCCCAGTTCCCCTCGCGAGACTGTGGAGTAGATTGTAAGTAGACTGCAAGTAGAACGAATGAAAGTATAAATAAGTCGACATGGAGAACGTGTGGGACTTTCACTTCCATCCCAGAGACTTTCACTGGGTTTTTGTTACACTCTCATGTTTGTAGGTATATTTGTCCTTGTACTGCATCTCTAACTGTATCTCTGCCTCTCTACCTCGTGGCAAAACACTGTCACTCTCGTGCATGCAGGCATGCAATTGCTATATGGAGTGGAGGGAGTGGAGTAGTGGAGCCAGCCAGAGACAGTCCACGGACGGATATATAGACTCCCATCCCATCCCATCCCATCCCATCCCATCCAAGACCATGGTCGTAGTCGTAGCCCAGGCACGAGAGTCTTTGCCCAGGCTACGCAACATGCATGTAGAAATTATAATTTTATACATGGCAAGATTATGGGAAGGATGCAGAGGAGATTTCGAGGACATGTAGGTAGGTAAAAAGATAAAGGGAAGGCATTCGCGTTAGGTCTCGGCTGAAAGTGAGATGCATGCACGAAACCCAGTATTGATTTAACAAATGGTAAAGTGATAGTGATGGCGGAAGGAAGACGAGAAGAACGCCAACGACTTTTATTCACTTTTATTCCTTTGTTGGCTACAAAAGTCTACTTAGCGAGGAATGTTAATCTTGTCTCCCTTTCCGTCCCGCGTACATATTCCACAACAACTCAGCATACTTCTTAATTACACATTTCCAACTTTCAAACTCGATTTTCCGTTTCCTCCCTCAGTCTCACTCCGTCTGCTCCCCGCGCTTAGAGCCAACTCATTTGCCCAAAGTATACTCGAGCAAAACGCCAACTCCAAATTACCCAACGTATTAAAATTATATCAAATCTCAAACTACATCAGAGCAAACACTCTCCCTAAAGATGAACCTTTTCCAAGTCTCTAATCCTCGCCGAATCAACAATACTAATGACTTTCTTCTAACCTTTTTGTGCCTATTGATTGTTCCAGAGACGATTGGACGCTAAGCTATCCAGCATTTCACCAGATATGCAGTATGCTCTTCTTGTTCACGACATCAAACAGGTTCACTTTCATTACTTTCAACTTTCCCTTCCTTCCCATTATTTTATTTTATTCCATTTCATTTCCACTAAAATAACGGCTAATAATAACACCAAGTTTTTCTCAATGTTCCCTTTCAGATCAATCGATACTCGAATTCAGCCAAGTACACTCTGTACACGATCGAAGGCGGGTAAGCACCACAAGTTTTTACTACTCGAAAGAATTCCGCTGTGGATCAAATTCATTTCTGATTGTGAATACTAAACTTGGGTCAATATTTATTCCTTTCCCTCTCGTACAGGACACACTTTGGGTTTCAAGTTCACTCGTGTTTGGATAGGGAACGCCTAATTTTATCCAATGGCAACATATGTTTTCGAATTACATGAGTGATACAGACCGTGTTTATACAGTAGGTACTGTGAGTGTACTTCGATGTATGTAGCACAGGGAATTGATCTACTCAATTGGATAGCATGTACAGTGTAACGGGAATGCCTAAGGGAAAGCCACATTCCCCGGCCATATACCAAACATGTAGTACAAATATTGATTGCTCAATAATTCTTCAAATTTCAAATTTATTATGTTCCCTGGCCACCAAATCGATTTAGGCTCCACAATGTTCATGTACATACATGCAGAGCATACATACCTTTCATTGGAAAAATGAACGGTTCAAAGGCGGAGTGAGGGAATGATTTTGAATGATTTCAATAAATAATGTGTTTCAAAATGCGATAAGTTTCGGATATGCAACCACTAACCTTTTTAAGCTTGATGTAATATACCGAGAAACCTTTCTACGTAGATGATAGCCTTGTGCAGAAATTCTCTAATTTGATATGAATCCGGTTAAACTGCTGCTTGGCTGAATAAGATCCACTCGCTATGATATTACAGCCTTATTTTGATCCAACAAAATTGACAAGATTTACGTACTTTGTGCTAACCTCCCGTTTGTCCCAGTCCTCGCATGTTTGATCAGTAGAGAGGAATGCGGTGCATTGCGATGCAAGATGCAACGCATTCAAATCTACTGGGTTACATAGTACATTTAAATAGAGTGGATACAAGGATGAGAGAAAGAGGAGCAAGGAGCAGTTGAATGTAAACAATTTAGTTGGCAATTGAATACGGTATATTTTTGTTTGTGGCCCTGCCTGAGTTTGGTCTCCTAGGTGGAAGAGAAACGCATTGGAATTGTTTCAAGTGACTGCACAGTACTGAGTTGAGAAACATGGACCAACACGGTTCAAGTTGTTACAGGAAAAAGGCTGAATTAGCGTAAATGTCGGGTATAAGTGACACAAGTGAATCGGATCTGGGTAACGTGTTCCTTGCACCATGGCTCAGAGTACTTGGTTTCACGTTGACTATTTGATAGAATGCCAGACCAGACCAGACCAGGCCAGGCCATAGCGCCAGAGAGAGAGAGAGAGAAAGAGAGAAAATCCTTCCAATCGATACCGTCCACTCTAGCTTAGTTTCGTTCCATTGAATTCCATCCAAAATGGAGAGAGCGAAATAAGAGTGGAGGGAAAAGACTTTCAATTTTTATTTCTCCCTTGCATGCCTCCAACGGAAATGACAACATTCGAGACGATAGCAGTGCATTACGATGACTGACCAGCAGTCCGAGTGCATGGGCTTTGTATTTTTAACCTCGTACGAGCGCAGCTATGTATAGTTCCACTATGCATATCACTATACCCAACATTTTTAGTTTCGGAACGGCCCGTTTGACTTGTAAGCAGATCGAAAGTATCGGTATTATGCTCGTGTATGGTCCTACGCCCATAGGAACATGTCATCTTTTATCCCGACACAAAGTACAAACTGCAGCCTCAAATCCTCTCCTAGCCCATTTCATTGCAACAGATCTTCATCCGCAAATTTATTTTGGATTTTCCAAAACTTGCTTGGGATTTATTAGACTTGGTGCCAGACTGGATAGAGGAAGCTCTCCTCATCAATGCAAATGGCTATGGATCTTTTCGTCTTGGTCAAGTACCTACCTAAACACAACACACAAGTGAACAAAGAAGCTACAAAATATTCCATGTACCGTCCCATCCTCCTATCCTCGTTTCAAAACCTTTATTTCCTTTATGAATAGACCCTAAATGTGTACATGTGTAACTGCTATGTACGTCCTTTGTTTCAAAACTTATTCTTTCTACATTCTACGAAACTTTCAACATTCTTCTAATTGCTAATGGCTGTAGTTTTAAATTGCCGTGTAATTCAGTGGACATGCGACTCTTTGTGTTTGTACGAGAGGGAAGCTGCCTACGGAATTATTATTGGAAATCTTGAGTTGCTTTCTTCTAACTATATAAGAGTGGATGGGTTGACACGTGCCCTGTTGAAGAAGCGAAGTAAAAAGAGGAAAAAGTATGACTTGGGGTGTGACTTTTGGTTTGTTTCAGACGCACCGATCCATTGTCCATCGACTCAAACATTACGGAAGGGGAAGTGGACCCACACTCTACCCTGCAATTAGTCAAATGGTCTCCTGTTGGCAGCTCCATGATTCTTGTTCACGACGGGGATATTTACTACAAGCCGAATCCCAAGAACCGCACGATACACCGTCTCACCAGCACAGCAGTACCAGGAGTCATTTATAATGGCATACCTGACTGGCTCTATGAAGGTAAAAGATCCAGTCCCAGTTTCCTCTTCCATCTTCTCCTGTCCTCCAATCCAACTTGCAAAAAAAAAAAACTCCAAAGTGTAGCCAAAAACCGCACCTAATGTGGACCTAAGACTTGGATTATTAGCATGAGGAACGAAGCGCCAGTAGAACCACAACCAGACCAAGACCACTGCTAAAGTTGAGAGTTGGTTTAATTAAATCGGTGAGACGAAGGTGGAAAGGGAGATGAATTTCATTTGGTTACATGACGCATTCTCCACCAACTAGAAATAATTGCATCAACCTTCCAAATCTTTCCCCTCCTCATTTTTAGTTTCGCTTGAAAGCATTTGATTAGAAGAATTGGTCTCGTTTTACCACTATCAACTTAATGATCACACTGAGCACACCTTTTGTCAAACTTTGCTCACAATTCCTTCATTCTGCCACAGCGCCGATCGAGAAGACCAACTAAATGACTTTCTATTTCCACATTTGACCGACCTTAATTACTACCTATAGGCACTTTTCCCATTTGCTCCATCCCCCTCAATTGCAAAAAAAATGTTCCAATCTCCTGCACCCCACACACCGTCTCCAACTGGGTCGTGAAACAGCTATTTATCACTACTAGGCACTTTTACTTTGATCACTCAATCAACTCCCTCTGTTTCAAACATGGTCATGGCCAGGCCAGACTTGCGGTCTCCTTCCCTTCCTACATGTACTCAGAAAAACGCCATAGTCACTACAAAGACTGACTCGCCATTCTTTTTTGTGAAACAATTGATCCTTGAATATTACTTTTCCTTTCATCCTCCGATCCTGCCAGGCTGGGTAATCCTAATCGCAGCGTGATCACAGTCACATTTCACAAACAAGTTTCTCGCGAGTTATGTACATTAAAAATCATTAGTTCCACAAATACAGCATCTTTTTATGAGCAAATCTTCCTGGCAAAACGGCCAAAGCGTCGAATCGTAAATTCTGGTGTGCAGTACTATCCCAAGGAACCCATTTGCCAACCCATTAAATTATTGACTTATTTCTCAACCAAATCCTTTACCTTAGCTCTATACATATACATAGCTTTACATACATCAAGTCGATATATTTATAATTATATACAGTCGTTCAAGAGGAAACCCGTATTAAACGCAAGGTTTCTTAAAGACGCGTTGTCATCCATCTGCAAACATGCGTTGAACATGATTCTCATCTTCTACGACTATCATTTGAGCTTGATAGGTCTCCCTCTTCCTATCTTAATTTCGGCCACTATGAGTTGGAACGGCGGCACCCCTCTCAACGTTTCACTCTAGACTTTGCATCGCCTCTGCGGTCAAAATGCCATGTTAATTTAAACACGTTCGTTCCATTTACCCAGAATAAATACATAAAGGAAGACGCATTCGCCACAGTTGTTGCACTAATCGTGAGACAAGGAAAAAAGACGAGGGCGAGAATCTAGAAAGAATGTGCCATGCTTTGTGGCCATGCGTCTATATGCAAATATATATACTGCCACCTCAAATCCTCCGCAGCTTCATTCTCCCGGCACAGAAGACGCATTACGGATGAGGTGTTTTTCTTTTATTGCCATCGCGTAATAACGAGTTTCTGTCTCGATTCGTCTGCAAGGAAAGGAAGTCAAGATTTATGGAGCCGAGTTGAAGCGAGGAAAGCGTTTTCTTCAGCTCATCCCCACCACTACACTAATAGTCCCCTTCTTCCTGTTTATTAGTCGAGATGGTTGCGAAGGCCGTTACTCTTCTACACACGCACTACACCTGCGATGCGATGCGATCCCGTGTCTTCCACCCACGTCTTTTATTTCATTCACTCTTTCATCCGAATCCTTACTTGTCTACACTTGTTTCAATTTAATGCTCATCTCATGTCGAGTCGATACGAGTCTGTAGGCAATAACCAATGAGCTGAGGGAATATGCATCAATGAGTCCAGCCAAAGTGCGTATCATACCCCTGCACGAACCTACAAAATGGCAGTTTATTTCCTAAATGTGCTTATTCCCTTTGCACTCGTCAAGGAATTCGTTAGAAAGTAATGGAGGAGCTGGAGATGAAGGCGATTTTTAGAATTTTTAGAATTTTTAGAATGCGGTAGAAGATTTCGACTGAAGAAATATTCCAATTTGGAATATGATGTATTGGGAGAAGCTACATAAGTCCTGAGTCATCCATTGTGAGATGCGTTCCTATGCCTAACCAATAAATTTCTAGAGTCATGTCAATGTGGTAATGTTATTGTGGGAGTACTGTGAATCCTTTGACTTTGTATTCATTGGGGTGGGTGGATTGGTTTGGTTTGGTTGGTGGTTGTATGTATGGCACAACTAAAAATAACGGTTTGAAAGAAAGAGTCAAACTCTATTGCTCACTTGGAACGTACCTACATATGTATGCAAGGAAACTCCCCAATTTAGACAAAACAGTGGTGGAGATATTTCTTGGAGTTGTTTCTTTATTGCTTACAATCAGTCCTGGTCCTGGTCTTTCACTGGGCTGGGAAGGCATGGGAAAAGAATTGGTTGAATGCTGCCGACGACGCTGGGGTATTCCATATACTTCATCAACTTGTGCTTGCTCGATTAAATTGAAGGAATGAGTCCAGATGGAAAATTTCTCGGGATTTCTGTTTGCAACACAAAATATTTATTGTGCTTACTTTCCGAGTGGAAGTAATGAAAATATATTCACGTCCCGCTTCCACAGACAAGCTCCATTTGAAGCCGATTGATAAATTATTTATTTTAAATTGCAGTCAACATAAATTTCTCCGCTTAGTTTTCCACGATGGAATGGCGACGGCAAATAAAAGTATTGCTGAAAAGAATCATTCCTCCAGCTATTGTAGCTTTTGGCAGTGGACAGTAGGGAATCCATTCTCGACAAATGAAGATGGCTCAATGAATCTCTTTAATCTTGAAATTAAGTACAATTTCATCAAAAGTGGATTACATTTAATGAAAATGTATTTTCCATTATTATTTGAATGTGGGGATGAAATCATTTTCAAGCGCTTTCCTTGTCTTGTCTTGTCTTTCATTTTCCTTGAAAATTGTTGCGCGATCTCGCGCCAAAAATCGGAACATGGAAAGACGAGCGAGATTGCAGTCCCTCGCAGTCACTGGCCCATTTGATAACATTTTCACCCTTTTTTCTCTATTTATTGTACTTGATGATTATGTCTCATATTGTGTTATCTGGAAGGGAATTGATGTGTTGTTTTTGCACCAAGTGCGTCATTTTACCAGCCCCGAGCTCCGGGCTAAATGTAATACGGTATTTCATACACATTTGGAGGAAGCAATGGTTCATTTATGTCAGTGAATCTTATGTCGCTGGTGATAAAGTAAAATGACTCTTATCCAATTTCCCTCGCAAACAAAACGAGGAAAAAGCAAAGCTTGTGTTGTGGGGAACAGAATCGTCTTGTCATATGTACATCCGCCAGAGGATTACGGATTTACGTCACTTGACTCTTTGGCTTTCTACATTTTCCCAATACAATCTGTATAATGTAACATCCCCCAGCAATCTGATTTTAGGAAAAACTAAATTAGTGTCATGTGTAATTTTACAGGAAATTTAATTGCTCCACTCATAAGATAATTCTTTACAAATACAAACTAATGTTTTCCTCCCGGTTTTTATTTTCCATTGCAGAGGAGATTTTGGAGAGTAACTCAGCCATGTGGTTTTCAAGCGATGGCCAACAACTTCTGTATTTGACATTTAATGACACTCTCGTGGGGAAACATGCTCTGCTCCAGTATGGAGATATCGAGGAGCCATTTCTATACCCTCAAGTGAAAAACCTTCGATATCCCAAGGTAAGTACCTATGATATGAATGTAAGGAATTTCTTGAGAACAATCATTTTGTTAAAAGTGTACTTTGAAATTCAATCGACTTGAGAGGGAGCAAACGGTGGCTGCTTCAATCGTAATTTCTTTCGAGTCCTTTGAACAAAGGATGAATTAAAAGGAGGATTTGGATGAGATGAGAAGCCAAGTTTGGAAATGTGGATTGAGCAGTAGCCATGCGATTTATGGGATATTAAATATCGATTGATTTGAGATAGTGAAGCCGATCTAAAGAAATTTGATTTGATCCTAGCCTGGAACGAATAACCCCACCGTTGCCGTCAAAGTCGTGGAGCTGAGACAATCGAGAGCATTTCGTGAGCAAGAGTTACTGCCACCCGAAGGCATCTCTTCAGTGTAAGTGTCTTCACCTATAACTCCAGCACACTGTGCTTCATCATTTCTCTTTTCTATGCCATCCGCGCACTTGTCCTCGTCATGTAGAAATATCAGTGTGTGATTTAAATTCCAACTTTTTCCTTTTGTCTCGCATTCGTTTGTGTATCGTGCCTTCCAGTGGTATATGCATGTGATGTGGGTGAGAGCACTTGAATTATTTATATGGTCTCAGTGTGTTTCGAATAACTAAAAATGCTATTCAAGTAGGTAGGTCACAATTGTTCCTCACGGGATATGAAGATGTGATTCCCTTGCCCAGTGCAAGTGTGAGCGTTTGAGATTTTAATAATTACAAGTGAATGCTAGTGCTGGAAATTTAATAATGTGGCGAATTGGTTCGGGAATCTCCTCGCAGTCAACTCTTCAAAAGGTCTTTTATTATCCTTCCTCATTCAATCTCGTCCTCTTCGCAATTTGGCTCCTCATGAGTTTCGTGAGGAGATTTTGTCAGTTCTGGTGGCCGTGTAGAGAAAGCTTGATTTTATGTTCGGGACTGGGATTGTGGGCAGACAATGTGCCCTAGACCTGTCTTGACATATTTGATATTTAAGACAAGATAAATTGGCTTGGAGGGACTATACAAAATTCTGACTATGCAATTACTCCTATATGCTCGTACGTTGAAAGCAGTTAAATTGCAAATTCAAATGATTCTGGACTTTCCTCTCCCTGTGGACAATAAGCAATTTCGTTGGGCTATATGCGATTTGCACAGTATTTTGGAAAAGATTCCCTTCCCTTTCACTGCCTTGGCCTATTCTAATACCAACTAGAATTCTTATAGTTACACATATGTAGGAATCCATGTGTAGGAATACACGTTATCTGTGGAGGGAGCTTGGAAATGAGAAGATTAGGAAAATACTCTACGCCCATAGACTATAATTGCCAGTGTGTTGGACTGCTGTGGGTGTATACATGCAGGTAGTGTGGAGGAAGGGAGAAGCAGACGCAAAGTGGAATACTTTCGATTAACAATGAACAAGGTAACCCATCTTCGGCCATGGTTTTGTGAGAATCCCTAATGCTATTCAATGCATTCAAACGAGTGTCTTAGTCGTGCCACAGAGTCCTCGCAGACAAGTCACATTCATTACTTTTATGATGGGGGAATTCATGGAAGTTGAGGCAGATTGCAGTTTTCATCGCTCGCCTTCCCATCATCCAATCCAAGGGTCTATTTTACAACATGACATCTCACTGGCCGACCCAACTCCAACATTTTTATGGATTCTCCATTTCCCCGACACGAACCAACGCAACGATACCGGCAGATACACCACACACCACTTTCAATTCCAATAACTTTAACTTATCCCACGCTTTCCTTTTGCTCCTTCCACTCTTCTCTCTACTTTCTCCTTCCATCAATGTCTGCTGCATTAAGATTCCCTTAGCAAGTCTACACTGACTGTCTTGCTGCTATTTTATACAGCCATACACTCCCTTCATTTCGCATTCCATTAGAAAGTCGCTGCAGTGGCAGGACTTATACATATGTACCTACACGGCAACGGACTCGACATTTATTTGTTCGCATTTAATGATTTAATTGCGTATAAATTAGAATTCTTTTGTAATTGCGTGATTTGTATTCGCATGATTCGGAATTCGGAATGGCTGATGGGATTAATGTGCCGTGGAGTGAATGCTTGTACCATTAGTTGTCCACAATGACGTTACTGGACTATTAAACTTGGCCAGGATTTATTTGTTTGCCTAATTTTATTGCGGGCATAAAAGGATGCGTAAGTCGTACCCTAAACGCCTTCCTTATTCTCACATCTGTGTCATCTTCCAGCTTACCTACACTTTACTACTATCAAGCATCCCAATGTAATTATGAAGCTTGATGAGGGGGCAAACTGCCGACTCAACTTTACCAGCTGTAGGATTAGCGTGTCTTGACTTGACTCTAGTTTGATCTTATTAGCGTCGCTTTCGTTTGAATCAAACAATGGCCGGGCTTACTGGGCATCCATAAATTCTCTTGTGATACAGCACACTTTCTTGAGCAAAGTCAAAGTCTTGAAACTATTCAACTGATCTCGAGCCACTGAATGTCTTTCGTGGCTGGGCATTCGGCTTTGCGTTTGTCATCATAATTTACATCAAGCCTTGCACAAGAACCTGTTCATTGATCCTCACTCCTTGAGAGATTAAGTGCTGGTTGCAGTCAAGATATGCACTCTCAACCAGTTCCATCTTCACATGGTTAAACTTTCGTGGCTGATGAGAAGAGAGAGAAAGAGAGAGAGAGAGAGAAAGGGGGAAGCTACCGCATTTTCTCTCAGCCATATATGTTATAAAGTATGAAGCGTTTACAGTTTACAGTTATGCCAGCATTGTATTGTAGTGTGGAAAATGCGGTATTTGAATTCAGCTCGATTTCAATGGCCTCTGATAGTTTACAATTTAAATGGTCTCCGAGTTGGGAATCAAAGTATTGTGGGTGCAGGACTCGAGAGTCAAGTTAGGAAGTTGAAGTTTGGTGAATCAGAATTTAAATTCTTACAATGGAGGACCATACACAGACCTCATTGGTATTCCACCAACATTCACAATTGCACCGAGTAAGCAGAGAGAGAGAAAAGGAAGAAGACTCAAGTCCTAGAAAAGTTTCTCTCTTCAGCTTGAATGAGTAGTTTGTCCATAGCCCAGAAAAAGCAAGGAGCATCTACGCTACACTATGTCCATTGAATAAATAATCAACCCCTCTCTTTTTCCCAAAGTAAAATACCTACTGCATTTAGCGGCAACTTGGCAAGTTTGATTTTGAAGGACTCTTGAAAGGTTGTGAGAGAAAGAAAATTGTGAAATACACGATTATTTCGTTACACTTGCAAGTCTTTTTCAAATGTTTCGAGAATCTACTTTACGCTTTTCGTGCCGAGAGCAAAGTCTTATTAGTGTTAATGCAGCTTGCGTCGACAGTTTCAGAATTCAGCCAGGTCTTGGTTACGTTACAAGGAGCTGGAGTTCGTGTGGTTAAATGGGGTTGAAGGTGAAAGAGTCCAAGTTCATTCGGCCTTATGCATGGACGCGAGTATGTGATGCGCCAGCTATACACAAATGACTTGAGTAGATAATTATATCTATAAAGGGATATCATATGACCGATAGGGAAGGGAAACTTTTACTTGACTTGACTTTGTTTTCAAACTTTTCCTAATACGATTAAGGTGAAAGTGAAAGCAGGAGAAGGAGGAGAGTAGCTCCTCTCTCCACACATCCTTCCTCAAACTTATTATTTTCTCAGTGTATTTTTTCCCAATCGCTGCAATGCTGGCTCTCCTGTCTTTCACAAGCAGACTGTTACTGTTACTCCTTCCATCATCTGTCATTTTCATCCAGATACATAGTAGTTTTAGGCTTAAAAAAGACTCAATGCAAGAAGGACGGGGGCAACATCTCAGTACTCCCACGCCAGAGTAATTTACCTTAAAGAAGTTGATACAGTAGCGTAACTAGGCCACGTAGCTCAAGGCTTACAAAAGATTTTAAAAAATGCCCTGCCTTCTTTAAACTTTCCACAAAAAACGCAGTTTTTAAAACTTTACACCGAAACGAAGTTTTTTTAAACATAAAAACGACGCTGTATTTTTAATTTTACACAAAAAACACACAAGTTTTGTAATTCACACAAAAAAGGTTCATTTTTGTAATTTACAGTAGATAAGATGCATGTTTTTTAAAAGTGTACACGAAAAAGACACATTTAAAAAGATTACGCCAAAACGACACAGCTTTTTTAAATTTAAACAAAAACGACGCAGCTTTTTTAAAATTACAGGAAAAAGATTCCATTATTTTTTTTATTATTGACAATAGATAAGGTGTAAGTTTTTTGAATTTTAAACTGGATAAGGTCAAATTTTTTCCAGGCCTACACGAAAAAATCCTGCTGGCGCTACTGACGATGAGTTGATGCACCTGAAAACTTTTTGCCAACTTTGAGAACACTTGAAATTAAATAAAGAATGATGTTATTTAATTCATTTTACCACATGGAAATTGTTTGGGGAGCGGGAAGAAAGGGATTTTTGAAGGGAGGGGGAGATTGCAACTGAGTTCATGTACATGTACATGTACATGTACCTACCTTAGGTATACCGGCCGTAGATGATAGCTTAATCTGTAGTCTGATCTCGTTATCGTCATTATTCGCTGTCGTCATTCGAGTATTATTACCTACTTCCCCAGTGCCTCCTTGACTAGACTTGCTGCTCAAGTGTGCGACCGTTCCGTAAGTCATCGTTTGTGCGTTTTCAAGAAGTCCAAGCATGGAGAGAGAGAGAGAGAGAGACGCAAAGCTTGAGTGTGCCATCGTGAATCCCCTGCCTAACCGCGTATAGCTCGGAGCAGTTTAATTAAGAAAAACTGTTCTCTCTGTCCTTGGGGATATGACAACATTTCTGGTGAAATTATTATTAACTAGCATTGCGGTATCTTTGGGAACTGCAGTCTGCAGGCTGCGTCGTAAATTATGTAGGTAAAAGACAGTTTGCGGGATGGGACGCAGAGCGTTCGGTCCACACGAGTGACTTTCCAACAGCCGGTGACCAAATTCTCAAATACTTGCAATCACAAAGCACACATTTTATCCTAGCCTTCTGGTCTGGTTACACCAACTTTCCACGCATACACTCGAAGGATCCACAAGTGCCATAGTTTTTCCTCGCCCACAGTCAATCATCCCTGACTTTGAAAAATTTGACAAAAAATGATGAAATTTTTGCGAATGAGCGCCAAAGGATTGAAAGGGCCATGTTATTTATGAGGCTGTCTCATTTTCTCCCACACACTCCTTCAACTCTGAATTTCCCAGATTGGATTTAGTTAATGATTCAGACCCGCAAAATCCCACTAACGTCGAGTAATCCCAACGTAATTATATGAGTAAAAGTTTTGTCTTCAAGTTGTTTCGTTGATTGTGTGCCGCTACTGAAATGCAATGGTGGTATTTGTTGGAAGGCAAGTGTGTAGAAATCCTTGAGTAAAGGGTTCCCCGCACATCTTCATTTATTTTGCGGATGGTAAATTACCTCTCTGGAGAGCGACACGGGAAAATGACGTGAATATTCCAGCACCATAGCTCCATCCAGCTCCAGTGGCAACATTGATTTTAATTGTATTCAAATTTAAATCGAATCAAGCTGTTAATTATTCACGTCTGGCTTGGTTTCTGACTAGGCTCATCGCACAGCTGCACAAACAGCTCCATACGTATTTTCCCTACGTTCGAGGATTTACCGCTACAGGGGCGTACTCGGGACTGAATTTCGGGGGTGCTGTCTAATGTTAAAACGATTTTTTCAATGTAACACTGTTTCAAGTCTAATTTTGCATGTAACAATTTGTTGAAAAATTATAATCTTTCCAATTAACACTTTTTGAAAAGTCTAATTTTTCTAATTAATACTTGTTGGAAGGGCCTAATTTTTATTTTCCAATTTCTTGGCCTTTTTTAAAAAGTCGTGTTTTTCCAATTAACACTTTTTTAAAGGGTGAATTTGTCTATTAACCATTTTTTGAAAAAGTCATTTTATCAACTAATACTTTTTTGGGCAACTTTTCTAATTAGGCTTTGAAAGGTATAATTTTTCTAATTAATACTTTTTGAATTTTTATTTTCCCAATTAGCACCTT
>JAAXYX010003122.1:0-15279 GCA_036851915.1 Ptenothrix huangshanensis | reverse complement strand
AAACTAATAAAATACGAGAATGCAAAGGAGACAACTTTTTTAGTAGCTGCACAGTCATATCTTTGAAATTGCTCCTTCCTGCACAGTAAAAAAAACAATTCGCCCTCGAAATGCACTGGAATCGAAGATAGCACACCTTGCACCCTGCATTACAATAAAATGTACATAAAAAATGCTACGTGTTGTTCAAGAGAGTAAAAGGAGCTGGTAGGTGTTTTGCCAAGAAAAATGCCATTATGATAAATAAAATTAAAATGAAGCAAAATAATGAAATTTTCCTACCCACTGAACTCCATTGAAAGCATTAATTATCCCCTGAATATTAAATTGCAGTAAAAATTACGACCTGCGAAGCACAGAAAGAGGTAATTACTCGTACGCTTAACGGCCGCGAAAACTGAGGACAAGTTGCATTGCATAGCATAGCATCGCATCCCACTCGGTGTTCAGCGTTCGGATTCCGGTTCGGATCCGAACGGAATATAAATTGGATGCAAGCGGGAGACAGAGTCAGGAGCGGGTGTTCTCCAACACTTGCTGGAAACTGGATGAAACTCTTTGGAACGAATGGAACATTTCGGAACCGATTACGGTCCGGATCGTGTTCGGGATTCGGATGGAATGGTAGCTTATCGGAAAGAAAACCGAACACCGAATACCAGAAAACCGAATCCACTTGAATCCGAATTCGTCATAGAATAAGGAACACGAACACGAGATAAAAAAAACAACTCTCACGCGACTCATGATCATATCATAGTATAGCTAAAGTATAAGAATATATATATAGAATAGTGATGCTAAGTAAAAGTATTTGCTGCTATTTTTCTCTGAAAATTCCGGGAAACCCGAACCGACTCGCTAAATGTGTGTGCATAGCTGGATATTAATTATACATGTATACATGTGTTATTACTACTTTCTCCTTTCAGAGTTTTCCCACTACTGGCAGTGGATATATACTCCTGGAACTTTTACTGGAGTCGCGAATCCTGGATTCGTGGATAAAGCAATGAAAACAAAACTTTGGGCTCTTCTACGCTTCTGGCTGTTGCTGTTACGTCCACGATACGAGCCAATGTTATTATGAGACGCACATGGAAAATCTTGCCACGCTACCCGCTATTTTCTACCTCAAACGAAAACACCGACACTAACAACAAAAAACCGAATGAAATTCTTCAGCTAAAACTATGCACTTACGATTACAATGATCTCACGATTATCACTGTCACCCATTCAAGCAAGAAAGCTCTCTGGTTCAAAAGAAAAGAAAGCACGATCATAGCCTCATTTAAAGAAATGTTGAATAGACGGAAATGGAAAGACGACGAACACGAAGAGAAGAAACGACGTAAAAACGAAATTCAAGGAAATGAAATGTTTTGACTTTGCCGCGCTCACCTTTATGAATACCCGTAAGCTTGTCTTTGAGTATGGAAAATTCCAGAATGGGTCCATAAGGATCAAACAAAGGCTTCAACTCATTTTCACCCAAATGCCGAGGAATCTGTCCTATAAATAATTTTATTCGCTCCCCTTGGGGTACTAATTGCTGTTGACCTTGTTGACCCGGTTGAACTGGAACTAATTGTTGCTGTTGTTGTTGCTGCTGCTGTTGAACTTGTTGTTGAACTTGCTGTTGACTAGTAATGATGGCTAATTGGGTTTCCTTATCGTACATTTTGGGATTTTGATTCAAATATTCACTGGATATTGGCGGAACTGATGATGCTACCGTATTCGTGGCCGGTGTAGGTAGAATGGGGACCATAAATTTAACCATGTAGGTTTTTGAAAGATATTTATGTAGAAAAGTAATCAAGTACTTTTTATTGATGATTGTTTTTGTGCGTTTGTTTTGGTTTACTATTCGAAGCTTATTATCCGAAAGTTTTGTTTTTCCTTGTCTTTCTTTCACAACCAGAATACTTATGGAGAAGTTAAAGAAAATAATTAGTGTTTTGAATGTTATTGATGACAGTTGATTGATTTATTATCTTTTATTGTTATTAGTTGATCGTAGTAGTATGTAAGTAGTGTTGAATTAATATTAATTTGTGCTTTGATTTATTGTTTATTTCTGTAGGAATGTTGGGTTGGTTGTCGTCGATGAGAATGTTTTAATTTGATCTTGATTTCGGTTGCGATTTGAAACTCAATCTTCAATTTGATCTTGATCTTGGAGTATAATTATTAGTAAGTTTGTAGATTTAGTATATATAAATAAAGTTAAACTATCAGTTTATAATTGTAATTGTATGAATTGTAAGGACAAGGACTCAAAGACACGTCGTAGTCACTAGTTTGTTTTTTTTTTGTTTTTTTACTGCTTCTCTTCCACTAGATTAGTTTGAAGTTACTATTATTGATTTTTTCTACGTAGTAGTTTTCTTTGTACGTTTCTTTCAACTGAAGTTATTACTATTTACTATTTGACTTTTTCTGGTTTCCTCCTTTTATGTTTCGTTTGTGAAAAAATACGGAAGTCCGCGAGTACTTTATCAACTAGTATGACTATTTTTGATTATGAATATTAGAACTATCTAGGTATGTATCTAGTTTGTTGTACAGAGTAATGGTTAATTTGTCAATAGAATTAATAATTATAGTTTCGATAAATTCATCTAGTTTTAACTGGCGTAAAAATTCTAGTATTCAATAGTTTTAAATAGTCTCACCCTTGCAGATCTGTTATGTCTCCTATTATTGTACTATTTGGCATATGTATTCAAGTATAGACTTTGATATAGTATTTTGTTATTGTTAATTGTTAATTTGTTGCAAATCTAAGATCTACAATGCAGTTGTGGTAAGTATCATGTGTAAGTTGACACCGGACTATTACGTGACTAACAAAAACGACCATAAATGACGTACACACAGACTCGAAGCCAAAAGACAGTACAAGTACAGTATAGTTAGTACCTTCAGTACAGTGTTTGTAGTAGTATATGTTTATATGGACGTCAATGTGTTCAGTATATATCTATAATTATATAGAGATTTATATACTGATAGATAAATATATATATTTTTATATATAATCATATATGTATCTAGATAAATAGACAAAATGTGAATTTCTTGAAGGTTGCTGTTACTATTGGAGTTACGGTCACTTGACTATTGCTGCTGCTATTGTATTGTTATGACTATACTTCTATAGTAGTGTAGATATATGTGTGATATAAAATGCGGGTATGCAGTGATGTCTTCGGAGGAATGCTCTAGTGATTACTGGTGAATTGTTCCGTGTCTTGTAATTACGTATAAAAATATTCTTAGACTAAATAATATAAGTAATTAATTTCAGACTTTGAATGAAGCAGAAATGAAAGTAATGGTTAATGAATACGTGTAATAAGCTTGGAAACACTGACTGACTTGACTTGACTCGACTCGACGTGACTTGACTTGACTTAACTTGACTATATAGACGACGGCGACGATGACGAAGACAGTGACGGTGATGGCGACGGTGACGACGACAACAACGACAACGAAGAAACGACGACGAGAACGCACAGGACTAGGAAAAACGGCCACATGAACTTGGATGACTGCGAACTGACTGGAAATCAAATAACAACTGATGATGACTCAGTTTTGACTCACCCTTCATCCCCCTTCCTTCCTTATTTCGCCTTCGCCTTCCTCTCTCTCGTTCTCGCTATATTATGTTTTTTTTTGCTGACTCTGACTCGACTTGGACTTGAGGATTCTAGGCTTGAGCCTACTAGTAGTGTGTATATTTTAGTATACAGTAATAAAAGTGTGCACACAACTACCACTACTAGGACTAGGGAGACTAGAAGTGTAGGTATATGTAGTCAGGCTTGTGCTTCTATTGTCTATCTTGAAATATTAGATGCAGCAAAGCAAAGGACTGATGAAATGAACGAACGAACGAACAAACGGGCGAACGAACGAACAGAAGAGAACATCAACTCCAGGTTTTCCCCCCACATCGATGTGATGCGAGAGAAGTGGAGAAGCGAGAGCTCGAGCACGAGGCGAGGGTACGAAACTAAATCGTGTAAGTATAGGCAATGCAAAGTTGTTAGGTTGTATATAATGTTGGTGCTTACGCTGATGATTACATATTATAATGTTTGATAGAAGTGCAACGACTATGTCTGTGGATTCCGGCTTGCCTATGAGTACGACTGGAGCAGGGCTGGAGAAGGGAATGTCGGTGGATTTGGATGTGAATGTGGAAGTGGATCTGCTGCGGGTAGGGTTGAAGTTTGAGCGGTGGTGGTGGAGGAAAGTGTTGTATACTTATATAGGGGTATATGGTGGTAGGTGAGCATTGGTCTGGCTTGGCTCCGGCTTGGAAGGGATTGGGAAGATTGTGAACCTGGACAAGAGTGAAGTAGTAGAGGCTGTAGTTATGGGACGCTACCGCGATTTTAGAAACGCTCTCACTTCACTTTCTACTATATCTAAGTTGGATTCCACTTCCAGCAACAGAAATACCCGTGCCAGCCCTAGCACGTAGCAACGTGCTTTCCGTTTTTCCCCCGAAACTTTTCCTGCTTTTCGTCTTTCGCTCGTGTGTACCACGATGTCGTGCAGTCGGTGTTAACACGTACAGCACACGCATAGTATGTGGACCAACATACACTGAATACGACACACTATCAACAGGAAGAGGAACCTTGCAAACGCGGCATATACTTTGAGAATTCCCTTCGAGAGATCCAGATTGGGATCGAACACGTCTAACCGACAAAAGTATACAGACAATACACATTATACTTGCATACTGGGAAACAGGACGAGGACCAGGCCAGACCAGACCAGACCAGACAAGAGAGAGCAGAGCATGGAAATTCTCGTCAGATATACCCGGGCTGTGTAGTGTGTACACTGAAGTGAAGCCTAAGCATGGATATATCCTACAACAGACCATGCCGTGCCGTGCCATATGAAACCAAACCAGACCAGACAATTCCATGGTTACACACACTCACTTTTACTTTCCATTATGAACCATTCTACCACTACGACTATGACTACGACTACGACCCCTGCTCGTATGCATGCACAGACAAGAGCTTGTCGAAGTTGGTGAAATCCTTTAGCTTTAACTTGTATATAGAAACTCCCGGGTGGTGTAAAGGCAACTTGAGCGTACTTGTATGTTTCCTTTTATTTTTTGTATATGGGTTCAACTGTAGGTGCACATGGAGTGTTTCTATAGCTAATATGCCTCAATGTGGGATCTTCTCCAGCCAAATGCTATTCCATTCTCTCTCTGCCGTGCTGTTTCACGGGAGCTGCTGGAAGAACATGTTGCGAAGATACGTATTTTATTGCATATATACCTGCTTCACTGGATGGATCGGGTAGTATGGTTTGGTCTGGTCTTGTCTTGTCTGGTTGTTTGTGGACTACATGTGGATGCATGTTTGTCTGTGTGGATGGGGATACTCTAGATGTGGAAGTGGATGTGGATGTGGATGTGGATGTGAACTGGAATGAGATGAGATGAGAGTGGGAAAGAGAAAGAGCAGAGTAGTAGAAGAGCACACATTGATGTTGATGTTGAAGCTGTGTACGGAAACGGAGACGAGAGGCAAAGCGAGAGTAAAGCCAGGCAACGGAGACAGAGAGGGTAGAAAATAATCAATAAAGTTGATGGCGTTGGGGGTTGACAAAATCAATACACTTACACCTTAGCTATCTCTACAAACTATCTTCTCCCAATGCAATGTCCCAATCCAACGTGCTACCCAGACCCAGCAACAGAACAGAAATAGCAAACCCAGCGACACGAGCACGAGTTCGAGTTACGTAATACCTACCCACATCAGGGGCTCTTAGAAATATACAAGAAAAAACGACTCGTCCAAAAACCTTCCTTCAACTCCATCAACTGCATCCATCATTTTGAATTTTATTTCCACCTCCTTTCCTTCCTTCCTTCTTGCTTCTTGTCTCTTCATTATTTCCCATTTGGCAGTAGCCATGGCATGATATGGTGTGGCATGGCCATGGCCATCCCATTACTCTTGGTTCTAATTCAATAAAGAGTCCATTCCATTCCAAATCAAACTGTACCCTACTATTTCCATTGTTTACGTTCCTCATGTGTAGCGGCAATGATGAGTGTCTACGTCTCCAAGTAAGTATAAGGTAGGGCTTACCTGTAATTGATAATATAATAATACTGCAAGTACAATGGCGAAATGTAATAAAGACTGATATATATGTATGTGTATATATGCCATGATAGTAAGAAATGATACGGTAAGAAAAGAAAAGAAAAGAAAAGACAAGACATAGGTGTACATAATTAATCAATCTATATTTTATTACAGTCGTTTTTTAAAAATTGATTTTTATATCATATCTCTACATAGCAATAGCAATAGCAATATATAAGAGCTAGAGCACAGACGTCAACCTGGATTTTAGTAGTAGGGCAGACATCTATATTACCTATATGACATGACACATTATTTTATTATATATTATTATGCTCCACAATAATATATTTCCTTCCCGTCTCCTTTATTTGTGGACTGAAAGAAAGAATGAACGAACGAATGAATGATTCAATGAAGGAAGGAAGGAAGGAATAGGTAGGTACTTATCGTTAATACAATCCAATATCCAATACAAATACAATCCTAAAATCCAAATCTAGAATAGAACAGTAGGTGCAAGTATTCATATTCATATCAGTGTAAAATCCGCTTTATAATATGTACATGGTCAAGGTATAGTACTAGTAGAATATCAAGTGTNAATCCAATATCCAATACAAATACAATCCTAAAATCCAAATCTAGAATAGAACAGTAGGTGCAAGTATTCATATTCATATCAGTGTAAAATCCGCTTTATAATATGTACATGGTCAAGGTATAGTACTAGTAGAATATCAAGTGTAGTTTGCACATGGTTAAAGATTAATTAAAAATAATATATAATAATAATAAAAATAATAATAATAGTTTGTCTTCTTTGTTCATGTTTTAAATACTTAATATAATGTGTATTTTTCAACTTCATTAATAATTATAGATATGAATTTTATCATCTTTTTTCGAAAATGGAAAAACTATACCAGGCCGTAGCTACCATTCCATGTCCTACGTTACGTTAAGTGGACTACACTCACATGGTATGGTTTATTTTTGTAGTCCCAATTCTATGTAATTATACTGGACTGGATCAATATGGATCTTCATCCTTTTCTGTGGAAATTGTAATTGTAGTAGTAGTAGTAGTAGTAGTAATTATTAACCCAAGAATAATTAATAATTATGGTGTAGTGTGACAATGTTTGTTGTGAATAGACAAGACAAGACAAGACGAGACGGAATAGAACAGAACATAACAGAACAAGACGAGACAAAAAAGATGAGAGAAGAGAGGACAGTTGACAGATGTTGATTGAGAAAAAATAAAATAACATAAAAATGGAAAAGTGATGTATATATTTGTGAAGACAGACGGAAAGAAAGGGAAGACTGAAGTTGAAGTAGAAATAGAATAGTTTCGTGCAAGAAGTTGCCAAAGGTGCGTGTTAGATTGTGTTTTGTTTTGTTTTGTATTATGATTTTGTGTAGATTGATGATGACGATGGCTTTATTGCAGGTAGCCGCTTCGCGTCTCCTTTAATAAAGGCAAATGTTCCGTGTATTTTGTGACGTGAGCTTGAAATTTGTTGGTTGGAATTTCCAATTGAATTCTTCGCTGACTTGGAGTGTGTAGACCAAGAAGAATTTGCATCGCATCTCATCGACGATAACGAGAATGATGCAGCTTGAGCTTCGTGTGATGTGTTTGTGCTATGTTGTGTGGTATTGTGTTCAACGTGTGGATGTTGGTATTGGTGTTGATATTGAATGTAGGTACTTAGGGTTCTGATCTGTAGACAGTGGACTATTGGGTGAGTAAGTAAATGTAAGTAAATGAAATGAAATGAAATGGGAAATGGACTTAAATAGGTAATTTAGGGTTGGTGGCACGAGCGTATTTGAGTAATTCATCGGAGTCTTCACAGACGAAAGCTTTGGAGTGGTAGCAGGCGACATCGTGCCAGTGGATGCCATCCTTGTATACATTATTCAACATTGCCAAGCATGACTCGGGAGTTCCTACAATTACAAACACAATTACAGTCACCATTTATAATTCACCATTTAATTTCAATTTCTAATTTCAACAGGACTACCTATCTCATTAAGAAGCATGGACATAAAGATGCACCTGAGAATGCATCAACATCCCTACAGTGTCTACACATTCTACCTACTCCATCTTATAATTTGACACTTTAAATTTCAATCATCAGCACACTCAAGTTTCATCAAGTTTATTAGCCCAACTTTCGTCATCATCACCGTCATTATTATTATTTATTATTATTGTTATTACTCACAATCGTTTAATCGTCATCTCAAATTCTGAAAGACTCGAATTCTAAAATTCTTTAAAGGCGACTACCGCTAGCCACAAGTACTTAGGCATCATTACACTACCCATCCATGTATTTAACTCCTAACTCCTACATCAGTAAGTTCTTTCTACGTTTTAAAATGAAAATTCTTGGCATTCCAAAAATTCTTAAAGTCTCTCCCATGTACTATCCTTATATTCTTAATAATGATAATTGGAGTTTCGGTTTAACTCAGTGCTCACCATTGATGTCTACTTCGGCGTTGTCGGGTTGGGGTTTCTTATTGTTGCCAGTGAAGGACCATGGCTGAAAATAGAATTTATTACAATTGTCATTATCATCACTGAAGATTCCTGGGAAATTTCCATTGCAAATGCGAATACCATTTGTGATGGAAATGCAACTAAAACTACTTTATATATTCATTAGACTACAGTCTAGAATCAGAATCAGAATCCAGGCTGCATTTGCATCTAGGGGTTTTCAATTTAAATTGCAATTCTGTGCGAGTAGATTGAATCGTGTTTATTTTCTCATAATTTCAAATTCAGTGGATATCCTTCAATTCAGTATTCTGTGTTCGGTAGGTATTTTGTGCTGGATTTTTATTCCGTGTCAAGCAGTCAATGGAAGGGAAGACAAGACAGGGCCATGAGAAGAGAAGAGACGAGACGGGAACACGAGCCAAGTTTGGGGAAATGAAAATCAAAGTGTGGCTGTTCTGGGTTTTTATTCCGTGTCAAGCAGTCAATGGAAGGGAAGACAAGACAGGGCCATGAGAAGAGAAGAGACGAGACGGGAACACGAGCCAAGTTTGGGGAAATGAAAATCAAAATGTGGCTGTGGCGGTACTGTATGTGTGAAGTTAGTTTGGTGGACTAGAGGACTGGAGAACTGGATATTGTCTGCCTGCTGTGTCTGCACTGATATATTGAGATGGAATGGAATGGAATGACCAGGATAACCTTATCCTTCTCGACAGTTGCATCCTATCGATTTTTTTGCACATTCGTTTTCCTTTCTTGTCGCTGTCGTTGTCGTCGTCATCGTGATCGTCGCCGTGGTGGTGGAAGTTGTTCTCCTAGTGGTTCCCGTCCTACAAGTCTGTCAGACAAGAGATGATGAATAAACTCATGTAGTCAGACAGGCCAAGGAAACCAAGGCAAGGCAGGCCAAACCATCCCCATCGGATGAGATCCATGTAGACTGTATATGTAGACTGCAGACAGTTCAAGTGTAGACTACGTATGACTTGAGCACACAATACGGATCCGAACATGAATACTGAATCTGCGGATCGTGAATCCCCATCTGAATCTGAAGGCTTCGACTCAAGCTGACTCTCACGACACTCTCGCCGTCGGTCTGCCTCTAACTCCAGCTCCAACTCTGCCTCTGACTTGTCAATATAATAATGGCAGTGACAAAAGAACAAAAACTGATGGTGACGGAGTGAAATAGTGAACTAGACACGATATACATAGATGAAGTAGTCAGAGTCAAAGTCAGCTTTGGAACCGGAGCCAGAGCCAAAATGCGAATGTGAGTGGGTGTCAGCGGCGAGAGGGAGAGACTGGAAGTGAAAACCCGGAAACTATTACGACGACGAAGATGAGGAAAACAAATGAAGATGAACTGACTTGGTAGTCCCATCCTTGGGGTCTAGTGTTGGTAGGAGCCATTTTGGTTCCCGACGCAGACCAGAACCATCCGTTGATATTAATTGGTTTCAAATCAGCACGTTCCGCACAACCTGCAAACAATCAATAAACCAAAAAATCATTAGTACAATAATAAACAAGGAGCAGTGCAGGGTACACGTCATTCCTTTCCGTACAGAATATTCGCAATAATACGTACCTACACTAGTAGCTACAGCCTCTACCCATATCTACATCCATGCATCGCCAACTTATTTATTTATTTTCATTTCCTATACTCAACTATCTCAATCTCATTATTCCAGGTCAGGAAGTATTCCTCTAGTTTAACATGGTGCCTTATGGAAACCACTGTTGTACAGTGCATAATAGTTATTATACTATGAATGAAATATGCTGACCCTAAAAATTTGCATGTAGCTGTCAAACTGTCTGCCTCGAGGTCTGGTGCTGGTTTTAGTTCTGGTCCTGGTTTTACTTTTGTATTTGCCTTCGCTTTGATAATTGGAAAGCATTGGAGGAACAAAGACAACAAAAGTAAACGCAAAAACACGAACAAGAACAGCAACAACCTGCTCAATATAACTTGTGGTATTACCCGTGTCATTGCTACTCCTATTGGTCGTGCTATTGCACCTTTCCTCTGCAATCGGATTTAAAATACCTACATACATTATAGAAAAGTTGTGCATACACCCATTCACATGCATACATGTAAGTATGTAAAAAGTACAAAGACAAACAAGTTCCTGTTCCCTTTCCACTTTGTCATTGGATGACGATGACATGGTTGTTCTAAAAAGAACTGGAACTGGGACCGGTATCTGAATATCAGTATCGCCATCGTTCCCGGTCCCGCTCCCGGTTGTCGTTGTCGTTGTCGGTGTCGGTCCATGGTTATGGTTTTGGTTTTGGTTTAGTTTCGGATAAATCGGTCTTGGGTTGATTATTAGAACATGGACGGACATGAACGACGTAGACGAAGGCTATCGGCATCGCTATGACTATTATTATGGCTATGACTGACTATATAGGCATAGTTATACAGTTATACCATACCATTATTACTGACAAGAACTCAAGTTTGTTCTTCTTGCCTTGTTTGTTTATGGGCCGATTGGAATTTTTTTCGATTGCATATAACCACATGTATAACTGTAAACGAAGAGGATGTGGGTACTGGATGGGCTTTAGATTTGACTTTGGTTTTGACTTGGGCTTTGGCTTTGGTTTTCCACCGACTCAAAATGTTGATAGTACTTAATGCATACATAATAGAATTCGAGCAGCGATGCTACACACAACCACTAACCATCCACCCATCTAACCCATCTAACTCACAGTCAAATACTCTTCGGTTTAGTTTGCCCTGGTCTGGTCTGCTCTGCTCTGCTCTGGTTTGGTTTAGTTCACTTTAGCTTGGGCATTGGCTTCGATTCTGGGCTTTTTGTGTACCTTCGTGCCCTGTGCCATCCCATAATTTTTCTCATATCGACCATCTCGACGTGACATATGGTTTTTGGTCTGTATGCATCCACACTTGGTTGGTAGGTAGGTTGGTAGATAGGTACTATAGTAGGTAGTAGTACCCACACTCCCTCCATATACTCCGAGATAAAGTCATGCACTAAACTAAACAAATACTCTAATACTGGATTTTTTGCGTCATATTATATATCCTGTGAGATATGATATCCTCTTTCTCTTCTCCTTCTCTTCTCTTCTCCTCTATTGGACTCACCGCCTGCACGAGCACAAGTTCAGTTAAGTTGCTAGTAGGTAAGCAGGACCAAAGAGAATTATTGGTTGCAATCCTTATAATATACAACTACCAACCTATATTACCTACCTATATCTATATAAGGATACAAGGACGGCCGTGGTCGTTGATTTGCCTTACGCTGCTTACGTTCCCAGTATTTATCGCCATATTTACATGATCATGATAGCATACAAATATACTGGGCTTTGAAATTATATGTAGATAAATTATAGTTTAAAATACAGTTCTGGGTCTCTGACTCTGATTCTGGCTCTGACTCTGGCTCTGCTTCCCCACTGCCCTTATGTCAAACGACTGGAAACTAAATGTGCATGTTCATGTGTGTACCACTATTGTGCACATTGTAAGCAGAGAGTGAGAGAGAGAAAGAAAGAAAGAAAGAGCAGATAGAGATTGAGAAGAGAAACACCTTCATACACTACCACCACCGCCACCACTACTCTTGCTTCAATGTTATTACGTGTCATTTAATTTTATGTTCGATTCAGAGTCCCTTATCTCCCATCCACAATCCACATCCACATCCACGTCCACGACCATGGCAAGACTGACTATGTAGTGAGAGAACAACAACAGCGTGGAACAGTACAGTAAATCCAAATCCAAATCCATATGCAAGTTCCCCTAACCGAACACCTTTGCCTTGAACAGTATCAATATCAAAGGAAAAACCAAACCAAGCCAAGCCAATCCAATCCAATCCAATCCGGTCCAAGTCCAAAGCACACCAAAAATGCCATGCCACGCCATGCGATGCCATGCGAGGTAAACCTTTTCCATTTTATTTATTCTGTGTAGGTATACATAGACGTAGGTTTAAAAAATAGAGGTGTGTGTAAATACATAGGTGGCGATTGGAATTGGAATGGGAAAGGAGAGTATGTGGAAAAGAGAAAAGGTCTTTTGTAGTTATCGATATGCGATGTGATTCCTGCATCATGATCGTGATCGTGATCGTGATTCCGATTCCCTAAAAGCCTCGTCTATCTCTGCATTTAGCGAGGAGGATTCGTCTTCTTCTTCACTTCCAGTTCCAGTTCCAGTTCTAGTTCTAGTTCCAGCTTATGCTCTTTAAGGATAAAGAGAATCCAATCCAATCCCATCCATTGCTAGTGCAAGTAGTTTAGAGAGAGAGAGAGAGAGGTAGGTAAGGTAATTTATACATGAGTATGTATAAGTAGTTGACTGACTAGTGAGTTGAACATGTTTCAACAGTTTCCCAATCCATCTTTCTTTTTAAACTGAGCCCATTTTTTACTCGCTCGAGAGGGAGCATAAGAGGAAGATCGTATACAAGGAACAGGGGAACAGTTCTCGAGATTTACAAGTCTCTTTCGCTACGTAGAGAGAGAGCGAGAGTTGCACTGGATTATGTACAGTGCACTGCATCGATCACCCACAGGGCTGGAGGCAGAGACAAATTTACATGAAATAAATACGATTGATATTGAAATATTGATGATTCCAGATTTACAGATTGTTCACATTCCTAAGAGGAGAATGTGCGTGTTCCCGAATCAACATGGTCTGTTCAAGTGCAAAACAAATGTTACATCGAAGACGAAATCAAGAAGAGGAAGAAGAACAGCAACTGTCTTACAACCCAAAGTGGAATGGAGAATTTTGATTCTATTTACCTACACTCATATTATACAGATACAGATACACATATCATTGCACTACATTTCAAGTTTCAAGGAATAGCAGTGGTAAAACTATTTACTTTTCTGGGCATACTTGTGTCTTTTCCAAAGATATTTAATATTTGCAATTTAATTTTCTTCCATCCAATATTCTTATGGGTAGGTACATACTATGGAGACTAAGGGCAAAACGAAACGAAGAACAAGAATGAGGACAAGACTAAGAGACTCATGATCGTGCTCCTCCATACAATTCTTCCCCCTTCCCACATCTTTTGTTTTTGTCCGTATAAATTATTAAAAGATGGGAAATGATGGTTTGCTTGCTTGCTTGGTTTGGATCAGATTGAATTGGATTGGATGGGATGGGAAAAGTAAACTGAAAAGCATAAGCACAAGGGTTCTTTAGTTCTTTCCTAGTCGCCATCACATCGACATCGACATCGTGATCGTGCTCGTGATCGTCATAGTCATAGTCATCGATGTGTATGTGGATGTGGACGGGAACGGGATGCTTTGATAAAACAACGGGAGGGAAGGAAAGACCCTGGATGGGAAGGAAAGGAAGGAAATCAACTGGATTTGCATCTCCATTTGCATTCCATTCTCCGTGCCATATAAAATGGTAATATTGAAAGATTGAAATTGAAATTCAGCCGAGGTACATATTATCATAGAGGATAACATATGAGCGACTTGCACTGGAACACCAAGCACAAGAACGGCTGGAAATTCAATTCTGCATTCAGTGCTGTCGAGCATTCCGTATTCTGAACAGAGGAGAAAAACCAAGCACGAGCCCAGGACGGGAGCCAGAAGAGAATCAAAACTGGGACTCGAACCAGAACCACATCCAAGATCCAAGAGGACTAGGACCAGGACCAGGACGAGGGCAATGTATGCATAAAGGACTTGAGCTGAGACTACTAGGACTAGGACTAGGACTAGGAGAGAAAGCCAAGGGAAAATGAGACTGCGAATGCGAATGGAAATCAAGCCCACAGGTATCTCTGTATGTTGGGTGTTCATGTAATTCGTGTTGGAAGGCATGTTGACTGAATGCTGAATTGAAATTTGAAATCAAACATCATTTTCTACTTTGAGCCTTCAGTCATTTTCATTCTCGTTTTCCTTTTCATTTTCATGATCGTGTTCATAATCTGACAAAATCATGGGCCAAAACTCATGTCATATTCAAATCCCAATCCGAATTCACATCCACAGAGTTCATGCTGTTGCTGATGTTGATGTCATTCAGTGCTAATGCTGATGTTGGTGCTAATGCTAATGCTAATACTAGTAGGAGAGCAAAGCGACCTTGTCTACCTACATATACTATATCTGTATATCCTTTCATTTCACAGGACTCTATTGAAAAGTGACTGATGGGATGCCTGATGCCTACATATAGGTATATAGATAGGTACATACATGGGCATTCTACCGTTTGAGCTTTCAGCCCCCAGAGTACTGTAATTTGGTAATTTTGTAATGCATTTGTCATTCAATTTATTTGGGAAGATTTAGATTCAAGTGGAAATAAGAAAGGGAAAGGGAAATAGTGGAAGGCTAACCCAAGTCTATGTAGTTCTAGTAGTGAGTAGGTAAGCAGGAATCCTTCCATTAGCCTCCTGTCTCTCTCTCTCTTTCTCTCTTTACTTACTCGTGTTTGGCTTGACATTTGATTTAGAAAATAGAAACAGAAATTTGATTTGATATTCCCTTCCATCTCACTCTCAGCCTTGCGATCAAGACTCGCAAAATTCTACTCAT
>JAAXYX010003121.1:0-15280 GCA_036851915.1 Ptenothrix huangshanensis | reverse complement strand
ATGAATAGTCAACAAATTACATAGGTAATGAGACTGGAGAGGGTGAGTTGGTAGGTAAATATGCAGTGACGTCATTGCGTCATACGCTTACAACCAAACATCCTTGAAGTGCGCAACAATTTAAATATTATCGATGCTTTTAACCCTTAAACAGGCAAGCGTGGTGAATTTTCACCATCCAAATTTTTTTACATTTCCCGCATGTTTGTGATTCCGAGAACAAAAAATTATCATGCTGGTAGTAAAGGAGTACAACATAATTGAATTTGGAATTTTTTCGCGTTCAGACAAGGAGTGAGGGGGGGGGGAGGGGGCAAAAACCAAAATGAAGAGAAAAGCAAACGGTTTTTGAAAAATCGTTTACCATAATTTGCAGTGACAAAAACAAATCAAGACGCAAAAACTTGAGCCTTTATTGTTTACTATCGTTTAAAAAATAATTCGCGCCGAAATTGAATTTTAGACCCAAAAACGTTTGCAAAAAGCCCACAATCAGCCAGTTGCAATCAGCCAACACAATTTTAAATTTATACTAAAATGTGCGCCTAGTACAGAGCTTTCCACCGGTCTATCGCACGTGACTTTTGCTCGATAGATGTGGGGTCTAGAGCAAAAACAAATTTTGGTGAACAAAGGCCGAAAGTCGTCGTTTGTGAATTTGTGTTGTCTCAGGCACTGGAAATACGGGAAAACGCTACACAAAAAATATTTTGCCCTGATCAACTGTTATTTTTAAAAAATTAAATGGAGGCGCTGTGGGCGGTAGTTTGGACGTAGCAAGGGGTTGAACGAGATTCGAAACGGTTGAAAAATTTTGCAACTACTTACTAGGTTAAGGGACGGCAATTGAAAAAAAAGTGGATCGGAGTGAAAAAAATCGACTTTTCGAAAAATTTTCACTAGGGTGACCACAGGCTATGATAGGGTGGCCAAACATTTTTTCGGGAAGGGTGCCACATTGCGCACACGAGAAGAGTAAATACCTAAGTCTGCTATCTTGGATTTTTTAAAAAACAAAGGTCTAATGCGGTAGGCGGGAAAGAATTTTAAAAACAGCTTGCCTGGGGGAGGGTTAAGAAATAATCGCGATTTCACTCAAAAATTGTCAGTTGATAAGCCTTAATCATCGAACTTACTGATTGGTAAAATTTATCTATCGTGAGAGGTTAACTCAGTGAATAGACGCGATTTCACGCGTTCACGATCGTGAGCTTAATGATGGATGAAGTTATCCATCGATAAAGTGCTACGTGAATTCTCCCCGGTAAGCTACTTAGGTAGGAGAGTAGGAGCAATGCTATGTATACAATACGAACGGTTATTACTAAGGCGACCAGAAAAATGGTTTTTTTTCATTGAAAAATGCTTTTTCAGGCTTTTCAAAATGCTAAAAATGCTTTTTTGTTGTCCGAAAATGCTTAAATTATGCTTTTTTGAGCTCAGAATGCTTTTTATGCTTTTTGAAAATGCATTTTTGATAGAACGTAATACGTTATTTGAGTAAAAAAGGCTTCAAATATTGTTCTATCCCTCCAAATGCTAATATAACGTCATTTTAGTGTTTCAAAGTCCTTTGAAATACTTTAAAAGGGTTTTAATTCCCTCCATCCACACATGTTGTTAAATGATACAAATGAGTTTAATTCGGGTCTTGTGGATACTTTGTATTTTAACCTTTAATTTATTAGTGAAATTTGAAATTCCCTAATTCAATATTATAAAACTGTGAAATATTATAGCCATAGTTAATAGAAACCATAGGTTTTATTTTTTATTTATTTTTCATTGCAATACTTGTTTATGCTAGAAATGGTTTAATCTAAAAAATGTGATAAAAAATGTGATATAGTTCAGAATAATTTTTAATTCAAATTTTTTAAAATTGTGTTCAAATCCTCAAACTAAATGTCAACTTTGTAAACGTCTAAATTGTGTAGTTTCGGTCACTTCATATTACGTCCTGTAAGAAGATTGCTGTGTGTAATCGAAAGCTCGACAACTAATAAATTAAAGGTTAAAATACAAAGTATCCACAAGACCCGAATTAAACTCATTTGAATCATTTAACTTTAAAAGGGCTTCTAAAAGCTACAATTTTTTTCAAACGCGTTTTCAAAATTTAGTTTTTTCAAACAAATACACTCTAGAACAGTGAATATCTGGCTCAAAATGCTTAAAAAGTTCTTTTTTGGCTCAAAAATGCTAAAATTATGCTTTTTATGCTTTTTCTAAATTTTTTTTCACAATTCTGGTCAAAGTAGGTTGCCAAAAGCTTAAAAAACTGGCGACCAGCATTCCAGTGCTTTATAATGCTTTTTATGCTTTCCGGTCGCCTTAGTTATTACTGTAGTTGCCATTTAGCGGTTGTTTGTCCGAACCCGATTTTCAAATTTTCGCGAGTTTGGCGTGATAATTTGTGTTTTTGCAAGTTTGATGGCTTTTCTCACAACTTACATACATACCTCGTGACATAAACCTAACCCTAATTGCTTTATCGAAAATCATGTCCTCTCGTATTTGATTCGCAGCGGTCATAAGTCATAATCATAAATGATGTCACGTTATCCTAAAAGGCCCGATGTTTAGACCCTCTTTCTCCTCTGTCACGCTGTTTTCCGGTTTTCCAATGTTATAAGTCCAAATTTCTACCCCCTTCTCCTGTCACCCTAATGTCATCCCTTTCCCGAGTTTGCGTTTTCGGAGGATATTTACTGTTTTTTTTCACCATGCACTTTTTAGTACGCTTCATTTTATCATTTTATTTCCCGAAAAATCGGGCGAGTTTAGAGGGGTTTGAGTGTTTGAGGCGGTTTTCCGTCTTTTTGATCACATTTTAACCTATACATGGTGTTTAACGTATTCAGTGGTTTAAGGTTCAGCGACCCAAAAGTAAAGGAAGAGCCTTCTTTTTCAAAGTTTCGTTTTTGGAAAAACATGAAAAAGCGAGGTTTTTCGGAAATTTTGAAAAGTTAACTGAATTGAGAAGATTGACAACCACATATCGTGAGTTAAGAGGCAAAGTGGCGAACGTCCATTTTTTCTTAAAAGCAAACTGGCATAATTCCAGAAATCCGTAAAAGCAAATTGGCGCCATAAAGTAAACTGAAATTGACGAGCGCGCCACTTGGTTTTAGGGATGTTTTTTATATCAATAATATAAAACACAAACAGTTTTTTGAAATGCAATAGCAAACAGCTTCATTTACATTTATAATTCAGTTCCGAATTTATTTTGAAGACGGTTCTGATTTTTTTCTTGTCTTCGCACCGAACCAGAACGGGCTATTGGGGCCCGATTCGTTGATGTCAAAATATATGCTGCAATTAATTTGTTTTAAATGTGCAATTATAATTATACATAGATCAAGGTGCAGAATAAAGCCATGAAAAAGAAATGAAATAATAAAATATGTGATATTTTTAATTTTAGACATCTTTATTTTATATAAGTTAATAAAATAGTCTTTAATAAAGTTGCTATGTAGCTACAGTAAATAATAAAAACCGTTTATTTATTTATTTCGTCACCTCAGATAAAGGAAATCAAATGTTATTTTTATTTTACTCGAAATGCAGTATTGTTTTAAGTTTAATAGCTAACTTATGTGGCGACGATGATGAGTTGATAGTAGAATGAGAATATGATGATCTGAATCAGACGGAATCAGAATCGATTAAATTATGATTCCATGATCGAATCATAATACAATATACAAATACAACCGATCGATCTAGACATTATAAAACGATAACGATACCTAATACAGAGGTAGTGGTGTATTCAAAATTTCATAAGTAAAAGATCGTCCATCAGAAATCGGAATTTCGAAGTGAAATGTTATCACTTGATTTTTGATTAGGTAAGGTACTTTGATTTTGATACTGAACTTGGAATTTACAGCTACTTTAAAATGCAATTAATTGGGGTAGAATGAGGTAATTGTGATAATCGCCTAAATGCGATCATTTGAAATTAAGGTATGAAAGAATATACATAATTATAATTTCACCTCTAGTTTTTTAAAGGTACATACTATAGAGAATCTTGAGTAAAATTACCACCCAGAACGATTTACAAACGCAAGTTCTGGGAGAGGGAGCTGTACGTGTATGTACTACCGGAGCCAGATTTTTTTGAATTGACAGATGGTTTCGTTATAATTATTTCGCGACGCTGCTACTGCTACTTGTCCCAGAGACAAACAATTTAGCTAATTGTTCTCACACTAAAGTCAATATCGTTGCACAATAGTATTAACAAATAGTTTCAGTTGAACTATTGAACATCTAAAATGTGGAGTTTTTAGTGCAGGTCACCTAATTGTGATCAGCTTTTCCCAGTAATTGTGATCACCAGGAAAGTAGACTCAAATGATATTGGGGTGTCGATTTATATTTTAAACACAATTTGTAGCCGAATTTGAAACCGTATTTAGAAAAAAGTACAAAAATTTATACAGCATTTTGCTTATCACCCCTCCCAAACTTTGCTACCGCAATCGCTACACGGGTTATGGACTCGCTCAAATATTGACCTCAAAAATTGTTCACAATTACCTCAATCTACCCTACAACTTACGACTACTACGTCGTCATTACTTTCAAGTCCGACGTTTCTACGTCTCGAACTCAACCTACAAACAATAATTATTAGCATATGGCAGCTAACTTAATAAAAAAAATCATCTTTAAAAACACTCCTTCGCAGATATTCCTCGTAAAGCAACTTGTTTTGATTGACGCATTCGAAATCCGAAACTTGGTAGACTTTGAATTTTATGTACACACGTCATTACACTTAAATCTCTTTCAAGCAAATATATCAAAATGTAAAAATTACTATTGGACGAAGGATGGGCAATGAGTTGTTTTTCGTCTGGGGTCAAGTAACATTAAAGTTAAATAACCTAATTAGCTGCAGTTATTATTTAGCCTTTTTTGGCTTCTCTTCTCAGTCACACATTATCCGGGACAATTGGACGATTCCCTGCACACAACCAAACATGCATACATGGTTATGAGAATATCATGACGATTCATGAACTAAGGTCACAATCAGGCACAACATACTATATAAACAAATAACACAAGGCACATATTTTAAACAATTCGTTATTCTGTATGCACATACGTACCTACTCACATTAACCATTACAATACGTACGTACTATGCTTTGTATTTACTTATTTACACACGAGAAATCTCACGACTTACAATTAATTTCATTTCACCATTTCTGCACAACCTTTTTACATGGACTGGATTGTAGGCACAATCTTTTTCATTCTTGTAATTGTTTCAATTATTTTGTGACATTGTATGAAAAGCGTTGACACAAGAAATTGAAATTAGTTTTGGAAATGCAAATGCGTCCGATCTGGACTCGGTACGTATACTCATTATAGCTCGTCGCTCGTCCACCAGTTTCTGCTCAAGAAGCCATGTAAATGTATACATACACCTTGCTTTGATTCCCTTAGCCTTGCGTCGTCATCACGCTTTGGAACTGAGGACACTGACAGCGATACGAAGGTTTTAGTATGCAAGCAATGGAATTAGATTAGAATCAGAAATCGTCAATTACGAATGAAGGTAGGAATCGGCGCACTGGACTGGAACTGCCTGGCGATTTCTGAATTACCTGGATTCTACGTCTAATTATTGTACACTAGATGACGTTACTTACGTATGCAGACTATAAATGTGTGCATGTCTAACACCAACAGCTAATGTAATATTGCATGGTGTCCGGCCACTAACCCTTTCAAAGACAAGTTGCCGTAGAGTGAAAAGTATTTAATGGAGACACACGCGCCTTTCTACATGCTCCATCAAGTTTTCCTCCTCAGTAACTGACTTGAAATGTGGGAGTCTAGATCTAACAGTTAATTCTAGGCTAAAAATTAGTCCAAATCTTTCTAAGTACAAATATACACACTACCATCTACGCACACGCACTCAACCTTTTCTACACACTTGCATTCGCAAATCACACTCTCGCCTCCTTTCGTCATTCTCATTCATGACTCCGGTACGGAAACAAGAGTCACACACTCACACCATCACACCTCGTTCGGCATGTTAAACACGGCACTTTATACACTTACACTTTAACTACGCTTAGTTTTAGGTGGTGCCATGAAGCGACTGTCTTTGTTCTCAGTAAACAACTCACCACCGATCTCCTACACATGTTCCTTAAGTACGACGGACGAAACGCAGTGGGACGGAGAAGATTGTTTGTTGGACGGATTGGAATTTACATGTAACCAGGTGTACAATGACTGATGACATTCAGTTTAAGTAAATCAATTGAATTACTTGAATGAAATTGACTAATAACTAGACACGTTGCTCCAAGAGCAGAATATGACTACAAAGCATGTCCCGAGCGCTTCCTTTGCTACTGCACAATTGAGTGGGAGCTGTGAGGAGCAGCAAGTGCGGTTGAGGGAATGGGAGGGAAAACACGTGGCTAGAGATGCGGAAACAAAGTAGACGAAGCCGTCTTTGGGAATAGCCGTTGGCCGGGAATGATTTGATGGAAGTTGTTTTGGGTGAGTGATTTCGGGAGCTGCTGCAGTGGCTATCTCTTGCTATGGTCGACGTAAACGCGCACAACTTCACCCGAGTACTTCCTCTGAGACGGCATGAAGTAGAAATCCGAGTTGTGGTTGCCGAGGCCACCGCCAGTGCCACCACCGCCAGCACTGCCCCCCCGATGGTGAGGTTGCTGCTGTGGATGGTGCTGCGGTTGTCTCTGGAGGGACAGGTAACTCGGAGGTGCACTACCGTTCCCAGGCAGGTGACCGTGTGCGTGCCCAGCGTCAGGCTGTGCGTAGCCGTTCCCACTCTTCGACTGATGATGATGACCGTTGCCGTGACTGACCTCGTAGTGTGGGTTCTCGTGATGGGAAGACCTGACCGGATGTGGCTGCTGGTGCAAGTGTCCGTTTGTGTGGTTGGGATTCGTCTGGAGCGGCATGGAGTTGGGGTGCAATTGTTTCTCGTCGTAAGCGTCGTATCCGTAGTTGGTCTCCGAGTAGTCGCGCCACGCCATTCCAGAGCCACTGGAGGGAGAGCCCTGTGGGAAGGAAAACAAAACAACCGTCAGTCCTTGAATCACACAATGCTGCTCACTAATCAGTCATTTTGCTATTTAATTGTGCATCTCTATGCTCCGTCCGCAATGAAACAAGTTCAGTTGAGTCCAGTGCCAAAAAGCCTATTGCTAACTGTCAACATGCTGCTTTTAAAGTGGTTAAAATATCCACGCTTGTCCTCTTGTTCCTTGTCTGCGCTGAATGGTTATCGCGTCGTTGACTTAATCTGTTTCCAAGTAGCCCAACTACCACCTGGTCCTTGGCGTCAAGGGAAAGTGAAGGGACGTTCAGTTGGGAGCAAAGTGAATGGGACACGGTAAGTAAGTGGGGTGGAGGATGTGTGGAAGCATTGTGTTTATAGCACCTGCGAAAGGTAATCGTGGAATGAAGCCGAGCCTTTGCCAGTTTTCCGCGTAGGTTGAGTTGTTGTCAGTAGTAGAGAGAAGTGCAAGTGCTCGTGCTGTTTGCTATTCAGTGAAAATGACAGAGGAAAAAAGAGTTTTGCCAACCTGAAATTTCGAATGGATTTTATGAAAAGAGTAAAGCTTATGGATTTCCATTGGGAACCACCTTGAGTCATTGAGAAAGAATGAGAGTAATTAGCACTTGTTGAACATGTTGAAAACAATGTGAAATGATTGTTGAGTAATGCGTGGACGAGTGCTCGTAATTTGACAAGGACGGGAAGACTGGGAAGGTGTGGAGAATGGGAGTTACCTTATGCGAAGATGATTTCCCCGTGGTTTTGTAGATGGTCAGACCGGCTTGGACGAGAGCGAGGAGAATGAGTGCGGCGACGCATCCCAGAACGATCCAGAAGCGCTGGCCTCCGAAGTAGGACGCGGCTTGGATGCGGTCATCACTTTCCTCGTGGACGATCGGCTGTTGAAGCACCAACTGCAAGTACTTGGGATCCACTTGAAGAGCTCCGGCTTGACCACTGGCGATCGTGTCCTTGAGGACTTGCTCCACGCGGGACATGTCGGCGAGTTCGGACTGGGGAGACACCATCAGATCCAGCTTCGCGACCACACCCTCACCTTCCTTCGTCACCTCGGATAGCTGAATGGAACTGTAGCCCGGGATGGACTTGAAGCGAGTTTCCAAATCTCGTCGCAGTCGATTACCGAGTTGTGCAAAGTCCTCCGAGTTCTTCGGAGGTGGCTGCCAGTTGTTCCCAAGACCCCCGGTCAATTTGATGTCGAAAGTGTACTTGAGGTGGGTGGGGACTTTCGGTGCCTTGGCCGGACGACACGTAGTTGGGATGCATATCTTCTCTGTGGACGCCATCGGAGCGAATTCGTGCTTGCGTATCTTCTTGGACACGGCGTCATAGGTGCCCCCTTCGACGGGGAACAAGAAGAATCGACACTGGTCCAACGAGACGTCCTTCTCGTTGTCGAATTTGGACTTGACAGGTCGAGTGAAGGTCAACTTGACGTTCCCGTCCACGTACTTGCCCGTCATTTCCGAAATGTCCTGACTGCGGTCGAGAATCGGGGCTGCGTACGACGTCATGTACGTGTCCATGAGGAAAAACGCGCCACTGGAGGTGACCCAGCCAAGGATGGCGTCTGTATTCCTCATGCTCGGACTGTCGCTGAAGCCGATTCCAGTCCAGCGGTTCGACTTTTTCGTCTCGATGGTAAACTGGACCGAGTCTGACTCGGGCTTGTAGACCCAGGTGGCGATGTAGTCGCAAGGATTGTCGGGGTCGTCGATGGCCACGCACGTCTGCGGCCATGCCCAGTAGTCGCCGCACTCGATTTTCCGCTTTTTCACTTCTCCTTCGGCCTGTTGGTGCTTGAGGAAGTCGATGCGGGTGATTCCTCGCTGTCCCCCGTGACCGTGGTATTTGATTTCATCCGGAGCGTAGAACTGAGGCACATTCGGGTTCTCCACCTCGAGACCGGACTTGGGTTTGTGGTAGTACTCGCCCGGCTCCTGACCTCTCGCCCAAATCAAATGCAGCTCTCCCTGCAGGTCGTGGTCAGGGGCGTCAGTTGACCGAACCTTCCGTCTAAATATCAACGTCGTCTGTCCGTCTTTCTCCCAGCCCGTGGCTGATGTGATGTCCTCCTTCCCACCCCAGAATGGATCCAGACGCGGCGTGGATCTGTCTCGAGTGTAGTAATCCCGAATCCGCGAGTGAACTCCGTTGGCACCTCCCATGATCAAGTCGATGCAGTCCATTGCGTGGAAGTCCCCTTTCGGCGCCCACTGCCCACACAAACCACATTTCGTCAGAATCACCTCAACGCACACAACACAGCACCGAAGACACAAGAACTTACGTCGTGCGGTTTGTACTCCTTCTGGCCACCGTCCTCCTCATGCAACACTCCAGAAGGCTCCGCTTCAGCTTCAGGCGCCGGCTCATCTTTCGGCTCAGTTTCTGGCTCAGATTTCGGTTCCCCCTCCGGCTCGGCTCCCGACTCGCTTCCTGGCTCTACGGGCTCAGCCGACGCGCTTTCTGGCTCCGGCTCTGCTTCCGGTTCTGGTCGCAGGAAACCATTTGAAATTAGCATCGTGAGCGGTGAGTGAAAGGTTAATAAAGAAGAAAGAGAGAAGAGGACTTACCGGGTTCCGGTTTACCGGCTTCCTCTCCAACTGCAGCTCGTTTCGGCCTGGAAACGTAAATGGAAGACGTCTGGACGTTGACCTCGGTTCCTTCGGGTAACTTGGCTTTGTTCAGCTTGGCTTTCAACTTGCCTGCGTCAGAGGATGAGGACGAGACAGTAGAAGTGGTGCTGAGTTCGACTCGTTGAGGATCTAGAGGATAAGGATACAAGAGATATTAACTAAGTGACGGCTAGAAAGGAAAGATGAAAAGAGTGCAAGTGGGTGAGGACCTCGCTGGGCCAGGGGTTTCGACGCTTGCTTTCCTTCCGTGGTTGTGGCCGCAGTTTCCTGCTCCGTCACCGCCTTCTCTTGCTCCTCGTGTGACGAGCTCTTGTGGCCTGTCGCTTCCGACTCGGGTTCCGGCTCTGCATCCGACTTTGGCTCAGCCTCGGCTACGGGTTCCGCGTCCGACTTGGGCTCAGCCTCTGCTGCGGGCTCAGCTTCCGCTTTCTCTTCGCCATCTGACTTGGACTGTGGTGGTGCGAGTGACTTGGGCTCAGCCTCCGCTTCTGGCTCCGCCTTCACGTCATCAGATGCCGGTTCAGGATGAGCACTCGGTTCGCTCTCTGCTGTAGGTTCAGCCGCAGCTTTCGGGTCCCTGTCCGCACAACGAAATCGCCATTGAATATCCATCATGCCCGAACATGTGTCAGTTGAATGAGTTTCCACTTACGAGGCAGCGACTTCAAGCCGCGCACTTTTCCCCTGGCGATCCCCCTTTGAAGAGTCTAGAGCCGTGGCGTTGTGTATGTACGGCCATCGCTTGCAAGTTCGGTCAAAGGAAGACGGACGCCAGCCGATCGCTCCGTACGACGTTCCGTTGATGAGGAGAATGAACTCGATCTCCTTGTTCTCTTCCTTGGCCGCCGGGATGGTTTTGTAGTAGAGCACCATTCGATCCGACAGAATCCTTTTCGTGTGCCGCGTCAAGTCCAACGCTTGGCTATGCGACGGAAGCTTCACGGCATTTCTCTTGGAGCACTTGTCCCCGTGGAAGCCGGGATTGCAGAAGCACTGCTTTCTCGGCAACGCCGTCCCGCCCAAGTTGATGCACCTTCCGTTCCCAAAGCACTCCTTCTCCGTCTCGCACTCGTCCTCGTACTGACAACGACTCCCACTGAAGCCTAAATTAAACGGAATTCACCAATCAGTTACTCTCCAAGCACCACTACCGACCGCACCAACAAACTCAGTAAGCGACCTTTGTGACAAATGCAGCGTCCTCCCAGCGGTCGTCCGTGTCCCATGCACGTCTCCTTGTACTTCTTTGGCTCCACGATGTCCACATCTGCACAGGACCAGAACCGGTAATTCCCCGACCACTCGGACGCTTCCCGCAGCAAGCGAATCGTGCAGTCCTCGCACGTAAAGTCCTTTGGCAAGTCCACCATGTGCCACTGTGCCCTGCAGTCCACAAACAACCATTTATTACACACTCGTGCAACACAAATATTCCCACGCAGCTACTTCTTCCAACAGCCATCTCCTCATTGTCACATTCACCTCTCATCAGCATTAAGCCAATTATGACAGTAGATGCTAACAAGCGCTGAACGTCACTTGGACTCTGCGTGAAAGAATCGCTTATCCGCACATGACCACCTAAGCACTCCTCTCTCAACTTTTCCTTCTCCCCACATGCGAAGACAAGAGCAAGTGCTGAAATAGTCAAAGAGATGCGACTCCGTGGAAAGTCTCTCGAGGTTCGACTGCTCACGGTCACGTGTGGAAGAGCTCGTGAAAACTAGACGCAAGCTATAAGCTGCTTTGCCGAGGAAAGTGAAGCTGTGACACATGCACATCACAGTAGGAAACCAGCACAGGAACTTGTGGCATGTTTGTCTGGTGTGGCCCAAGGAATATGATTTTCAATCGCAGGAACAAGTAAGAAGGAATCCAGACAATCAAGTGCAAGGAGGTGAGAACGTGGTGCAGACACAAGAACACGTGAAACCAATTCATCCACTCTCTTCGGATTTCTCCAAATTTGTCCATGTCATTTCAAAGCGTCTCAAAAGACAAGGGAGCGAACGCGTGAGCTGAGCTGACAACGGAAACTTTCTTCTGTCTCACTTATTTAAAAATTTTCATCGACTCCCAATGGCAGTGCCAGCAACGGACGAGTGAAATCTCAAAATCTTTCGATGAATTATTCGGAAACGAAATGATTTTTTGTAAGCCATTAGAAAATAATAAGCTATTACACCTAGAACTTTCCGGCAGAGATGAAAATATTGAACGAGTTCATTCCTTTAAATATTTAAGCGTAGTTTCGGATTGCAATCTTAACGTTAACGAAAACATGCATGTTAAAACTAAAGCTACCGTCAATGCCAATAAAGCGGCTCTTTACAGAATCAAGCGCTGTAATTACAACTGGCGATGAATCTTTCAAAATCTTTCTCAATGCCTTTGTTTATTCACATATACTGATTTCTGCCTTCCAATCAGGGGATCTGTTAAAGCCACAAATCTTCAAATCCTCTGAAACTCAATATAAAGACTTATACATGCTTATGTAAAAAAAGCACAATATCACTTTACTAACATACCTAAGAAAAATGTTTTTTCAATTTCCTACCTCATCTCTGTTGAAAATGAACTATGCGAGAGTTGAAAGTCCTTGTCAATGTCAATGGATTACATGATGACACCTTAATATGTAACATTTCAAATTCTAAATAGCTCAATGTACTACTAGATTTAACAAACTTGTTTAGTGTATAGCAATGATCAAGAAATTCTATCTGTGATGGAATGGTAGAAGGAACCGGAACAACACACGGAACTCGTCTCTTTAAAAGCTCATTGGAATATCGTGCATGTCGGTTGTGGAATTAATAACCGCCATCCTTTCAAAGGGAATGTCCAATCTTCCTTTTCCATTCGCTTGCACCTGAGCAGCTGATCCGCGAGAGAATTCCCTGTCTCGCCACACAAATCTACGCGGACAAATGCGCGTCCAGCCAGACTGGGTGACGACCGAAGTAAGTGGAGGCAGAGAAAGTGTGCTTGGAGATGACGAAGATTCTCGGGTCACTTTGGAAATGATGAAGAGGAAACGAGCTACATTCCTCATTTGAGCCTGTGCTGGGCATGAGATTGGACTGGCACGGCTATTCTAATCACTTGCTTCTACAAACAAGCTTCTGAGTGCGTCTTCCACTCTTCACCCTTCCTTCGCACGTCCAAGCTGTTGGGCGGACTCGAATCAATGAGAAGAATGAGAGTTGTAGTCATGCATGTGGTTGAGCAAAGAGTGAGCAGAATGTGATCCAAGTCGTAATTGCAGTAATTAACCACATGTGCATCCACATCTCCACCTGAACCTTGCTGTCATCATTTCTCCGAGCATAGCAATCCCAAAAGAATCCGTGGGGGAAAACCAGAAGGACAAGCGATTGTGACTGAAAGGAGGCGGAGCTGATAGCCAATAGGAAATAGGTTACAGGCACACACAAATCCCTTTGCCCACTTCCTCATTCTACGAACCTGTAATAAGCTATTACGAACCACTGCTCTGTCTCTCGCCATTCCTTCCATTCGTTTTGATAACGAGGTGACCAGGTCTACATCTCCACCTTCCACTCGACACTTCATTCCGAAGCTGATTTCTCGTCGAGTCAACCAGCTGCACCACACAATCTTCCAACTCTACTTCTCCAGCATGAAAAACAAGTCATCGTCCCACCCGCTCCCTCCCTTTCCTCACCACCTGCCTCCAACTTGAACATTTGTCTTTTCACTTGAACGCTTACTCACTAAAAGTATAGAAGGTTGAATGCGACGGGAAATCCCACCTAATCATGCGAACGAGCAGTGAGAGTGTGTACAATGCACATGCTGGAATTCAAGTGGGCTTCTCTCACACCGGCTGTTTACACAAGCAGCGGTGAAGGAGTTCGAGTGCCGGTGAAGTATCCGTGGAGCGTACTCCCCTTCCCGTCACCGTCAAGCTCCTCATTATACTTACCAGCTACTTACATGCATGTTGTGTGCATAAATATTTGGCGGACGGTGAATCAGGTGAAAGACTGGAGGAATGGAATCGCTTTCCTTCCACCAACTCCAAGCAACTCCCGTGCTTATGCACTCTCGAAGGAAACTCTCAGCGCTTCAGCCCACCTTCTTCGTCCTACTAACGAGCACATGGACTGGGCTGGGAAAGAAATGTTTAACCACTCTATGCCACAATCAACACTTTCTCAGGCTTACCAAGGACACAACTTGGTCCCTACTGCCTGGCACTTTTGGGGAAAGTTGGACAGGAACCTGGGAATGGATCATGGCTGGAAGAGGGAAACGGCTGATAGAGACTTCAAAGCAAAGTGCACAAGCACACGCTTTCATCAACTTCGCTGGTTGTGACTGAGGGCGTGATTAAGCAGTAGAAAGCCTTGGAACTTGAGAGCATTTGTGCAAATATAAGGCCATCGAAGGCCTTGGCATCTTTGAATGCAGGTCATGTGAAAGATGGTGCGTTTCTTCCAGCTCTGTCAACATCACACATATCCCAAATACTACAAGCCTTGGTAATATATTACCTCAATAAGCAACCAATGCAAGAAATTCCCACCAATCACAGCAACTCAACTTCGTACTGCGCTTGCTGGTATGTCTACCAAAGCTAATAGCCATCTTGATACTGTAAACAGTAACTCATTAAAAAGGCAGATAATATCACACCTCTCCTCATACTGTATAATATAATCATTCTCTATCGTTATCTACCCCACAAGTTTTAAAATCCTACTCTTACTCCTCTTGTCAAAGATTAACAGGGGAAGCTGGGCTCCCCGCTGAAAATTTTCGACCGATCTACTGTTTAACATTCATTAGTACATTGTTCGAAAAAATAATCTGCCACAGATTACAAAATAGTGTTAATAATAACTTACGTGATGCCCGATACGATTTCAGGTTCAAACGCTCGTGTCAGTCTGCTTTTATACATTTTCTTACGTTAGTATGTAAATATATTGGATGTCCTTTCTTGAAGGTTATAGCAATTTTTGCAGATTTATGGAAAACATTTGATAGTGTAAACAGACTACTCCTTGTGCATAAGTTTAAAATCTAATGCACTGTGATAACTACATGTTAACTGTTATTACTAATAACGTACTCAATAGGCAGTTTAGTATACACTTTAATGGAATGACCTCTGACCCCTACAGAGACCCTTTTGGAGTCCCGTAGGCCTCAGTAGCGGACCCACCACTTTTTAATATCTTTTTTAATCATGCAGGTACCTGACTTGAGGATAATTATGTTGTCTTGGTTGAAGACTTAGTTTTCTAATGTATGAAAACATAAACCACCATTCTGTTTGCTAATGGAGGATTAGACACCGTTTTAAATGAGTCAATATTCATTGGTAATAATGAGATGGAAAGAGTCTAAGCTTTCAAATATCTTGGTACATAATGGGCCATCCATAAAATACGTAACGCTAAAAAGTCATAAAAAGTACCCACCACCCCCGAAAATAACGCAGACATAACGCTGGACTTTAACCACCCCCCCCCCACGCTAAACGAATATGCATTAAAAT